>QEPC01015050.1:5855914-5871120 GCA_003113815.1 Sphenodon punctatus
ACCCCACCATGTCCCCAAGTGTCCCCCACTCCCCAGTGTCCCCCCTCCCCTGTGTGTCCCCACTCCCTGCCACCCCTACCCTGGGCCCCGTAATTTACTCACCAGGTGCTGGACTGACTCCTCCCATCAGCACCACCGATCCTCACTGCATTCTGCTCCTGATGGCTGCTGCACATCTGGCTACCCCTCCCCCCCAGGCTCCCTCCCAGAGTCGCGTCAAAGTTTGACTCAACTGGGAGGGAGAGAGGAAGGGAGGGAGGGAGGGGGAGATTAAGAGCTGTGCATGTGCAGCAGCAGCTCCCTGCCCCCCCTGCACAGACTGGGACAGGGAAGTTCATACCCAGGCGCCTCTGTGTGGCACCCAGGTATGAACTTTGGCCCTGCCCAGCCCCTGCAATGAAATAGTGCCCCCTGCGGGTCCCTTTATGCGGAATGGACAACACTTCTAGCTGCCCATTTCACATAAAGGGAGAATGCTTCCCTTTTGTCCCTGAAGGCTTCCTTAGGAAGCCTTCAGGGGAGGGGGGGTGAGTCACTGCTTCTGTGCACGCGCACACGCACAACCATTGACAATGTTTAGAACACTCTTGAAGAACCTTGTTTAGAGAGGCCTTCAGAAGGTTCCTGCCTCTCTAAACAAGGTTCCTCGAGATGGTTCCAAGCATTCACCGCTGTGCGGATGATTTATTTATTTTGTTTAAGTCTGCAGGAGTGCGGGGAAGTCCTGGCAAGTCCTGGGGCCAGGAGGGGCATTGCCCCTGTTATCCTAGGGGGCCCACCTCCCCTATTTGTAGTAATGCTGAAACTCGGTTCTTGTTTTTTCTCAGGAAACGCTGAGGACCGGTGCATTTGTCCTTGATTTCCCAAGTTCAAAGGAAGAGTCCCAGAACTTTGGAACTCACCAAACCTCAGTCAAGTGCAGGGAAGGGGGTCAGAGGGCAAGGAACCGGGGGCTGGAGGTGAGCGCTAGGCCCCTGCTTCCCCTTCCCTGGCCCCCACTGACCAGGGAGGGAATAGGCCAGCAGGGGCCAGGGAATGGGGGGGGCAGTGGGGGTCACGGGTGGGTTACTTACCTTCCACAGGGGTCCCGCACAATGTATGGCCTCTTCCCGGCTTGTAAGTTTGAAAGTAAAAATAAATAAATAACTGGACATACTCAGAAAGGGCCTGGATTTTTCAGCATGCCAACACCATCTTTGAAAATGGCCAAGCATGCTCAGAAAGGGGCATTCAGGCCCTTTCTAAGCATTGTCAGTTTTTACTTTCAAAATTGCAAGCTTGGAAGAGGCCATGCATCATGCAGGACTTCCTCCGGAAGGTAAGTAACCCACCCTGACCCTCCTTCTAAGCCTTCCACTCTCCCTTAAGCTCCCCCACCCCTAACCACCCCCACCCCTCAGCCATCTCCCTACCTCAGAAACCCACGAGTATTCTTTTGAGGGTCTGAAGGGCAGCCCGAACACTCAGGATCACTCCTCGGACTCTCGGAGAATACTTGCAAGCCCCATCCCCCGGTACTACTTTGTAGATATAACTGGGATAGAGGTCATCATGTTGAATACTACTGTAGGCTTAATTGTAGCTATCCCTCTAGAAGTGTGACATGATAAGCTAGGGGAGGGCAGAAGAAGTAGTGGGGAGAGCATACAAAGAATAGGTACAAGGGCTGCTGTCAGCTAGAATTATCTACCCCCAAGAGCTTTCCCTGCCCCCAGCTCTCCACACCAGCCAGCAAATGGTACTGAGAGGGCATATTCTGTCAGAACATGTGAGAGCCAGAAGCATAATGCCTTAGCAGTTTCTGCAGTTTCTTCTCATGTGAACGTTAGTATAGATAATGGCTTTGGGCTAAAATTGAGCCCAGTGTTTAAAACATATTCAGAGCAATGCATCAGTAAGCAAATAGCCTGTTGTATTGACTGCCCGGTAGAGGAAAAGAGGAACAAAGGGTGTTTTCAGACGTTACGAGATCACGGTGAACCACACTGAACCACGCTCAACCCCCCCGCGGGGCCAAAGGGCCCGGAACGTCTGAACGGCGTGCGCCAGATGTTCATCACGCTCAATACCCACATGGGGTCAGTTTGAACCACGCTTCCCGGGCTAGCCGGGGGAAGGTCTCGGGAAGCGTGGTCAAACCAACCCCCACAGGGAACCAAGCAAAAGTAACGTCTGGACGCCAATCCCCCAGCGGAACCAAAAAAATGGAGCCCCGGCCGGGGACGAGGCACGCAGCGTCGCTGCCAGGCAACCAGCACCAACACAAACACCGGAGGGAGATTTAAAGCGAGAGCAGCAGCAAGCAAGCGTGGCGGGATGGAGCGAGGAGGGAAGCGGAAGAGAGCGGAGGCACGAACAGCGACAGCGGCGGGACAGGAGGCGGAGGACGTGCAGCCAGGCCCAGCGATGCAGGCGGAGGGGGCACAGGTGCAGGAAGGGGGCACACGGGAGCACCCGACCAGGGAGGCGCCCCGGGAACACCAACCACAGCTGCAGCCGGGTCGCGCCGCCCCGGGGACAGCGGCCGGAACAGGCCCACAGGAGGCACCCAGGAAACGGGTAAGGGCACCCACTGGGAGGGGAACAGGGGGCACAGGGGAACCCCCTGTGGAGGGGGCCGGGGGGACCCCGGGCGGAAGGCAGGGGGGCAGGGGGACCCCGGGCGGAGGGCAGGGGGGCAGGGGGCCCCCGAGAGGGCCCACACCCTCACCCAGCAACCAACCACCCCCCTTCCCCCCCCCAGACACGAAAGTCGGCCCGGGCGGACGAGCCCCAGGAGGAGCCCGGCCCCCGGCCCCCGGAGGCGCACCCCCAGGAGGAGGTGGAGGAGGAGCAGAGGCAGGTGCAGCATGAGCTGCACCGGGAGGAGGAACAGCAGGGGCCCAGCCGGAGGAAGGCCTATCACAGAGGGGGACAGTGGGGCCTCCAGGAGACCCGGGACTTCATACGGATCTGGGGGACCCTCGAGTACCAGGTGGAGCTCGCAATAAACCAGCGCAACGAGCATGTCTACCGGGACATCGTGCGCGACATGGAGGCGGCGGGGCACGAGCGCACTGTCAACCAGTGTCGCTCGAAGGCCAAGGAGCTCAAGAGGGGGTACAAGGCCCTCAAGGACAATAACAGCCGCTCCGGCCACGGGGCCCGCACCGCCCCCTACTACGATGCCCTGGACCGCATCCTTCACATGAAGGGCTCCATCGTTGCCCCACGCCTGGTGGGCAGCGCTGTGGTCCAGGGCAGGGAGCGGGCCGAGGTACCCCCTCCCCTCGCCGCCCGCCCGGTAGACACGAGCTCAGGGGACCCCCACCCCCAGGAGGACCACCCGGGACCCGCAGAAGCCCCAAGGCCCCCCCCCAGCAGCAGCCCGGAGACATCCCAACGCCGGGCCGGCCAGGCGGAGTCGGAGGTCGGCACCTTCACCACCCTCAGCCAGTGGTCCCAGGGGGAGCACTCCCAGGGTGAGGCGCCGGGCTCCGAAGGCTCGGAGACGGACATAGAGGGTAAGCGGGCCCCCAGGGCAGGGGGGGGGCATGACCAGGGGGCCGGTGGCAGGGGCGGGGGCCCTGCTGCAGGGGCCACAACCAGCCCCCTTCACCCGCTCCCCCCTCTCCCGCCCGCAGGACATGGGGAGCCCCAGGACCGGGCCAGCGAGACGGTGCAGGCCCCCGCGGAGGGCACAGGAGAGCAGGTGCCGGACCCAGGTAAGGCGGGAGGGCTGGGATGGCGGGAGGGCCCCCCGGGCGCCAGCCCAGGGGGGCCTCCGGCCTCAGTGGGGGAGGGGGGGCAGGGGGCCCCGGGACCCGACCCCGCTAGGGGACAGGGCCCTGCACTGACCCACCCGCCCATTTCCACAGGGCAGCCCCCGCGCGCGGCGCCTCCGCCGGCCGCGGCCCCAGCCCAGCGGATGCGGGAGTACCGGGCGCGGGTCCGCAGGCGCAGGGAGGAGCAAGCGGAGGACATCGTCCGCAGGGCGGAGGAACAGGGGGAGCGCATGATCGCCTCCGTGGACCGCATGGAGGCGGCCATAGAGCGGTCCATGGAGAAGGCCCTGGAGACAGACCGCCGGCTGGAGGCGGAGGTGCGCCTGGAGCGGAGGCGGGAGCGCCGGGAGCACCAGCGGCAGCAGGGGCTGCTCAGGGGCCTCCGGCAGGACATACAGGGCATGGTGCGGGAGCACAGTGCAAAGATGGACAGGTCCCACGACATTGGGACCTCCCTGCTCCTGCATGCGGGCACCATGTGTGCCTACGTGATGGCCGGCGCACCTCCGGGCGCCCTGCCCGCCCAGGTCCCCATGCCGGGCCCCTCGGCGCCCCCGGGCCCAGCCCTGCCGCCCCTGGCGCCCCCCCGGCCCCAGGGCCCTCGCATGCGCCTCCCAGTGCCCCCGGGCCTCCGGAGGGTCCAGCCCCCCCGGGGCGCGACC
This sequence comes from Sphenodon punctatus, assembly GCA_003113815.1. Lineage (NCBI taxonomy): Eukaryota > Metazoa > Chordata > Lepidosauria > Sphenodontia > Sphenodontidae > Sphenodon > Sphenodon punctatus. The sequence goes on from QEPC01015050.1 coordinate 5,860,341, forward strand.
GGGGCACCGGGCACAGCTGCCCATCCGCCGCCCGGCCCCCTGCCGGGGCCGGGACCGGCCCAGGACACGGCAGGGGACACGGACAGTGGGGGGGAGGGGAGCTCCCAGAGCTCGGTGGGCCCAAGCGGCCGCACGAGGGGTCGGCCCAGGAAACGCGGGGGGATGGTGGGAAGGGGGGGGAGGGGGAGGGCCACATGAGGGCGGGTGGTGGACGGGGTCACGGGCACGGGGGTGGGGAGGGGGCACAGGGTGATTGTGTGAACTGTGTGGGCAATAAAGTGTTGTAAAGAGACAGTTGTCCCCGGCCCGTTTGTGGGGGGGACAGGGCTGTGGGACCGCGTGTACAGGGGCATTGGCACGGAAGGGGGGGTGGGGCCCCCAGGGGCGGGAAGGCCCTCACAGCGGGCCCCCCCGGGCGATGTGGGTTGCAAGGGCGTTCCGGATCCTTTTGGCATACCGGTACTCCCGGGGGTTCCCTGCGTTCACGTACAGGGGAACAGGACCGGGGGGCCGGTGGGGCTCGGGGTACTCCAGGGCCGCCCCCTCGGTCTCGCACACATTGTGCAGAACGCAGCAGGCACCGATCACCAGGGCGGAGGTGGGGACGGTGAAGTCCAGGCGGCCAGCTATACTCCTCCAGCGCTGCTTCAGGGCCCCGAAGGCACGCTCCACCACGGTCCGGCTCGCACACAGGCGGGTATTGTATACCTGCTCCGCAGGGGTGCTCGGGACAGGGTAGACCTTCATCAGCCAGCGGGTCAGGGGGTAGGCGGGGTCCCCCAGGATGCAGGGGGGCATGGGAACCCCCTCGATCCACCTCATGCCCATGTCCGCGAAGTCCCCCCGGTACATGCGGGCATAGAAGGGGGAGATGGTCATGATCCTGGCGTCGTGACTCCGGCCGGAGTTGCCCGTGTAGATGTCTATGAAGCGGGCCCGGTGGTCCACCACCCCCTGCAGGTGCAGGGAGTAGTATCCGTGCCGGTTCACATACTCCAGGGCCTCCCCCGCGGCCGGGCGCAGGATCTCGATGTGTGTGCCGTCCACGGCTCCGATGCAGTTCGGGAAGCCCCCGGCCGCGAAGCCAGCCATCACAGCGCCCTGGTCCAGGAGCTGGATGGTCCTGTCGAGGAGCACGCCCTCCACAGCCTCGCACACATCCCGCACGATGCAGGCGACCGTGCTGAGCCCCACCCCGAAGTGCTGGGACACGGAGCGGCAGGAGTCGGGCGTTGCGAGGGCCCAGACCCCTATGGCCACCCGCTGGACCATGGGGATGGGCTCCCGCATGGAGGTGTGCTGCCGCTCCAGCCAGGGCGTGAGGAGCTCCGCTAGGCGCAGCAGGGTGGCCTTGCCCATCCGGAAGTGGGACCCCCACTCGGCCTCCCCCCAGTGGGCCTGGGCCCGCTCCCACCAGGCCTGGGGCCGCTCCGTGACCCATAGGCTCCGCGCTATGGGCATAGCCAGCAGCGCTGCCCGGCGGAGGGTCTGCGTTGCCCAGCGGAACCGCCTCGCGGCCCCTCGGAGCGCAGCGGGCCGGGTGAGGCTCCGGCAGGCGGCCAGCCACGCCCCCCAGGCCCGGCGCCGAGCCCTGAGCCGGGCACGGACTCTCCTGCGGGCCTGCTGGCCCCGGAGGCGCACGCCAGCCCGCAGGGCCAGGACATAGCGCAGGCGGACGGCCAGGTGCACCCTCTCGGTCAGGAGGCACAGCTGCTCAGTGTGGTCACGGTGCCACTCAGCCGCGAGCGCGAGGAACATCCAGTTCCCACCTGCCCTATCGCGCTCCATGGTGCTGGGGCCCCGGTGGGGGCTGGGAGCGCTTATGGCGGCCCGGTGCTGGTGGCTCCGCCCGGGGGTCGGCCTCGCGGGCCTGCGCGCGCCCTGTGCCGGTGCGTTCCGGCTGCTCCCGCCCCCAGCACCCCGGGCCCCCTCCCCTCGCTGTTTGTAGCGGGATGGCCTTGAAGGTGCGATTAGGCAGACAGAGAGCTCGCTGTTGTTCTCTGCAGCTGTGCCGGGCCCGCACCCCACGCCTCGCTCTGTTGTGCTACAATGTTGCGGTGCGGGCCCGTGTTCCCTGTCCCGGGGGCCGGGCCGAGCCTCTCCCGGCCCTGGGCAGTCTGTGTGCCCTCCGGGCTCCGTGTCCCATTCCCTGTTGTGCTGGACCATGGCTGGCTGCCCATCCATGGGGCTCCCGCTGTCCGGCCCCCAAGGGGCCCCCCATATCTGGGCCTTCCGCGAGACCATGTCTCTGTGCGACCTGTGGCACACCCCTGCCGTGCAGCTGCTCCTGGCCGGGCCGGGGAGCCGTGCAGGTGCCTACGAGAGCCTGAGCTCCGGGCTCCGTTACTTTGGCCATGTGGTGAGCGCCCGTGATTGCCGGCTGCATGCGGAGGCCCTGGGGCTGGCTCGTTTCCCCGAGGGGCGCATCCCGGAGGTGCTGTGCGCCCATGTGCCCTGGAGCGCCTCGGAGACCGTGTCAGCGCTGGTGGTGTGTGGTCTGGGCGCCTACTCGGAGTGCCTGGCCGAGGGTGGCCCTGCCTTGGCCGTGAGCTACTTCTCCTGTGTTCACGGGGCCCGTGGGTACCAGCGCACCCGTGGGGCGGCGTTCCAGCGGCTTCTGGAGCTGGGGCATCTTCCGTGGCCCCCTTCTGCTGCCTGCTGTGTGCCGGAGCCCTCCGCGGTGGAGATGTCATCCCTGTTGGCGGTGTGGGCGCGTGTGGATGTGCAGCTGGCCCTCACCATGCCCGATCCCTTCGAGGCCTACTACCTGATCGCCCACTACATGTCCTTGCAGGGGTACCGCCGGGGCATGCTGCACTGGCCCCACCTGGTCCACCGGGCGGGCCACCCGGGCCCTCGGGCCAGCGGGGCCCCCGGCAGCGGCCCGTGAGCCCCGCGTCGCTGGCCTGCCCCCCCCGGCGTGGTGCCCCCGTGTGGGCTCCCGCCCCGGCCCGGGGGGGGGCCCTGGTCCCCGCTGGCCGCTCCCGACCTGCGGACCCCACCTCGGTGAGCTCCCGCCCGCCTCGCTGCTTGCTGCTGCCCCTGGCCGTGGTCCTGGGCCCCCTCCATCCCCGTGACTCCGTGGGTGCTGCCTGAGCGTCGCTGGTGCTGCGGAGGAGCACCGCTGGACCCGGCTGCCCTGCCTGTGCCAGCCTTTGACTGTGGGGCCCCCTTCCTCCTCCTCCTGGCGCCCCTCCGCCGGCCTCGCTGTGCTTTGGGGGCCCCCAACGTGCCTTGCTCCGGGGGTCCGCCCCCCCCCCCCGAGACTGCCTCTGTTCCTGTGGGGGCACCTCCTTGGACTGGACTGGACTGGGGTGGTGTGGGGGTGGGGGTTGCTGCTGTCTGTGCCTTGCCCCGTGGTGGTGCCCCCCCCTCCCTGCCGGTGTTCCGGGTGGGGTGTTCCGGGCGCCCCTTCCCCCCTTCCCGGCCTTTCCCTGGTGTGTGTGTGTGTGTGTGTGTGTGTGTGTGCGGGGGCGTGTGGCCGTGCATTGTGCCCCGCTGCGGGACCGCTGTGTGAGCCGGCTGTCAGCCTGTTCTCGCTCTTCCCCCCTCCCTTCCCGTTTCCCTTGTGTGGGCGTTCCCTTGTGTGCCTTGTGGCTTCGTTTGCCCTCAGTCGGCCATGTCTGTGTCCCGCCCCTGCCCGGTGCCTTGTGGGGGTTTAGCGCCCGCCGGGGGTTCGGCTGCACGTCTGTTGTGCTGCCACGGGCCGTGATGGTGCGGCCCGGTTCCGGGCCGTGGTCCCGTTCCCGGCACGTCTGTTTGGGTCGTTTTCCAACCCCCGGGCGTGGTTGCGCTGTTCGCCCCCCCTGGTGGTTCGCTGTGGTGAACCGGCCGCCCGTAACGTCTGAAAGTACCCAAAGACATTCTGCTGTGATAACATCATGTAAAAAGTCAGAACTGTAGACTGAGCAAATGCAAAACAGGCATGTGTGTGTGTGTGTGTGTGTGCGTGCACGCGCGCGCGTGTGCGTGCGTACATGCGTGTGTGCGTGCGTGCGTGCGTGCATGCCCTGTGCAGCCCAAAAACATTTGTTCAGTCCTTATTTCTGATGTTTTACATGCCTGAGGAAGGGCACTGAGCTTGCATATTCAGCAATCCAGAGAGAGAGAGATCATTTATATTTATATATAAATTATATATAATTTAAATGAGAAATCATTTACATATAATTGTATATAATTTGATTAACTATTGGTTTCTCCTCATTGTGTGTGTGTGTGTGTGTGTATATTATACATGTATACATATATGTGATACACACATACATTGAGGGGAAACCAATAATCAAATGAGCCAGCGGCTGAAGTTATGTCCACCCAACATCAGTTGCTGATGTCACAATAGGCTGTTCTGACCACAGCCAAATTGAAGCAGTTAGCAATAAGGTTGGCATAGTAGGGATCAGTCAGAGGGGGTAGGTGTAGATGGCCAGGGCAGATGTTACATCCACCCAAAATCAGCCCGTGTAAAGTAAAGGAAACAGGAGTTATTGCTGTCGCAGCTGCTGTACAGCTGTTGCTCATGTCACAATAGGCTGTTCTGAAATAGCCAAGTTGGAGGAGTTAGCAGTAGGGTTGGCACAGTAGGGATCAATCAGAGGGGGTAGGTGTAGTTGCAAGTTTTAAAAGAACACCTCTACCCTTTTAGTTTTAAAGGAACAGTTCTACCCTTTTTAGAATTCCCCCTCCTGATTGGTTTCAGCATTCAATTCTTAGCAGTATGACACTACACACATACACTGCAGCACAGGTGTAATGTGCTTCTAAAGGGATCAATTGCTAATTATGCCAAGGAAAAGGGGGGGTAGGCATAGTTCCTCCTCACGTAGTTCCTCCTCGCCTGGCCCCGAGCCTTTTAACATTCCGACGGGCTTGTGAAACCTGGCTGTTTGCCCAGGCCTTTAGGGAGGAGGGGGGAGGGGGGGGTTAGTGTTTTTAACACTTCCCTACCTTTTATTTTTATTTTATTTTTCCCAACCCTGTTTATATTATTGTGTTTTTAACGTTTTTTTAAAAAACAAAAATTGTTGTTTTTATGAATTGTTTTATTGAGTTGTATGTTGCCCTGGGATGCCGTAGGCATTGGAAGTGGGGTGGGGGGGAGAACTAACAAATGTTTAAAATAATAATAATAATAATAATAATAATATAATAATTAATAACCAGGAGGTGAGAGAGAAAGGGATGCTTTACACAAGAGAGAGAGGAAGGAGAGCATCAGAAGAGTAAAAGAGGATGAGAGGGATTACAGAGTGGCATGGATGTCCAAGAGATGAAAGGAAGACATTGCAGAGGAAACAATGGCACACACAGAAAGAGCCGCTAGACCAGAAAAATTACTTGCACAGAAACTTAGAGAAGTGGAAAGGATAACCAGGCGATGAAAAGAAGAGACTCTCAAGGAAATTAGTGCTCAACAAGCTGCAGATGCTCAGAGACACCAAGACCGACGAAAGAAGGAAAACAAAGATGGACAAAATCACCGGCAACTCACTGATGCCAGAACTCATCAAACAGTACAAGCAGAGGTCCACAACCAAAACCAAAAAGACACAAGGAGAGCCGCTAACAATGAGGTCAGTGACTAATTGGTTGGACAACACTCCTGTGGCCCAATGAGCTTCATCTGTTCATATTGTAGTTCCTTTAATTTTAAGAATGAGATAGTTGGTGGCCACTTTACTGACTGTTGCCATAAAGGAAAGATTTCACTCGCGCCAATAAGAGTACACCCTGAGATCAAAAACCTCCTCAACAGCTCGGATAATGAATCACTACACTTCTTACAGAACATCAGAATGTACAACTTACCTTTTTCTTTTCCTTCAATGGATGCCAGCCTAAACCTTCTGCAAGGTTGCGATCCATTTGTCTTTTCAATACATGGGCAGATATATCATCAAATTGGTTCCCTCCATCCTCCCCAAGGAGTGAATCCTTTCTATGGCCAAGTTTACATCCTGAATTTGGAAGAGGCACTACAAGAAAGAACTGGGCAGTTGGGAAACAGGACCTGTAACCCAGTGATACTGAGTCAACTGGATGCCATTTTAAATGAGAAAAATCCTTTTTCTGGGGTCTTCAAATTCATTTACAAGAAAGAACAAACCATTACGAAAGACAAAGACAGAGAATATTTCCAGTACAAATGGTTATTAGAAACTTATTGACTAATGACTAGGGATGTGCAAATGCGGTTCAGCCGTTCGGTGTTCGGCCCGAAATCGGCCGTTTCGGCCTGCCGAACCAAACGGCTGAATCGAATGCCCGAAGCCCCAAACAGTTTGGCCACGTTCAGGTGAGTTTGGCGGTGTTCAGGCAGGAAAAACAGGGCTGGAAGGCCTGGGGGAGGGGCAGCTGAGGAGCAGACTTCCTGGCGCCAGAGGTGGAAAGGCTTCGACTAGAAGCCAGCCTGCCCAATCACCATCCCTCTTTTCCTCAGACCACTGGTTTCACAGTCTGCGATTGGTCACGAGCTAGGCTGCACGGAGCCAATGGGGCTTGTGGTAAGGTGGGCGCAAAAAGTAACAAAAGTCATTGCCCTCCCCCCTTCCAAATTCTTCTGAGCTAGCCACTGATCCTGTCAGCAGGCGTTTTCAGAACTCTCCTTCTCCCAGCACTTTGTGTTCCTAATCCATTGCCATCCTCCTCCTATTTCACCCATTTCTACACATTTACCTCTATGGTTTCATTTATTTAGATTAGATTAGATAGATTTGGTGTTATTTTTATTTTTTACCATTCCCTGTGTTTTTTCTCCCTACCCTCCATTGAATCCTTCCCTCCTCCTGTATATATTCCATCCATGATACCCTTCCCATTTTTGGATTTATTTAGAGTAGGATTAGATTGATTTAGGTTTCATTTCAGTTTTGTACCCCTCCCTGTGTTGTTTGTTGTGAGCTGTCTGTGTCCCACCCCCCCATCTCTGTGTGTATATATAGAGAAAGATATTAGATATTAGATATTTACTAATAGATAGTTGTAGGAGTTAGCTTATTTCTAGAGATAGATAGGATAGTGTGTAGTGATTCAGTTTAAATATTTTATAGTGTTTTTGTAGGACTAGGCCTTTGTAGATATTAGATAGTATTCCGTTTAGTTCCATAGGTTTTAGGATAGTTAATAGCAGTTAAAATTAGTGTAGTAGATATATATAATATTAAAATTCTGAATAAATAAATAAATAAATAAATTCTTCCTCCGCATAATTTGTAAAGGAAAAATGGAGAAGGGAAGCAGGAGAGGCCGATCTGCTACCCATAAGGCAGGCAATGGGGCACGTGGCAGAGGTGGCAGGGGCTGTGCCAGGGGAGTGGCAGCAGGCATTAGCAGCAGCCTGAGCCCATCAGCACGCCCCAAACTGCCCAGGCCTGATTTTGGCAGTTGGGTTTCAGAGGTTTCCAGCAGTGGCACTAGCCGGGGTGTGGTTCGGTGGCACCTCCTCCCAGTATCCTCCACTGCCACGCAGGGCACTGGAAGGCCTGAAGTGCAGGAGGCTGCGGCTGTCTCTGCTGCGGCTGCAGGAGCAGGTGCTTCGGGGTCAGATGTTCCTCAAGGACCACCAATATCCCCATTGTTGAGGTGATCCCCATCAGTCCAGGGCTGGTGGATCCCCCCCAGCTGTTAGAAGCAGGGCCTGATCCCCAGGCAATGGCAGCATGGAAGAGAAGCAGCAGCAGCAGCAGCAGCTATAGGGGGCCAGGGAGAGTGGCACCAGCATGGTGGGCAGTCCATCAGCCTAAGGGTCCCAGTACTTCCCTTTGTGGGTGGACATCACTCAGATTGGGAATAGCGAGGCAGACACTAGTCCTGCGGAGGAGATGTCTGGTGCTGAGGCAATGGCTGTCCCTCTGAGAGCTGTGTCACCACCATGTACTGCCCCTCCCAGCAGCATTGTCAGTGGTGTGCCACCCGGTGCGGGCCAGAAGGCAGGAGGGGGCAAAAAATCCCCCATCTGGGCGCATTTTAAGTTGGTGTGGGTGGATGATCCCAGGAAGGTGCAGTGCACTTTGGGCAGGTGCTCACCAACCTTGGCACAACTTCCATGGTGAGGTACCACAAGGCATGCCAGAGCCTGCTAAGCAGGCAGGCAGGGGCAGTGGATGTCAGCGGGTTCCTGACTGCAGCGGTCAGTCATCCACCTCCATCAGCCGGCAAGCATCCTTCTCGAACAGCTACCTCTAGCTGCAGGAGTGGTATCTCTGCTAGGGGGGAGCAGCAACAGCAGCAGCAGCAGCAGCAGCAGCAGCAGTGTCAGTGCACCATGGAGGAGCTGGAGTGGGGCAGCTGCCAAATCTATCTGCAGCTGCAGGACGAGGAGGGCGGCGTGGCTTTCAACTGAAAGCCACACACATGTTGGGGAAAATGAATAGCGCTGGATGGGCAGCCCTTCTTGGTGGTCGGGGACATGGGGTTTAGGTGCCTGATTGACTTCCTGGCCCCCCAGTTTAAGCTGCCCTCACGCACCACCCTGAGTCAGCAGGTGGTGCCAGCCCTGTACCGGACTTTAAAGGAGGGGGTGAGGGAGAAGCTGGCAAAGGCTGGGGATGCCACCGTCCACTTCACCACAGACCTGTGGTCAAGCAGGAATGCGCAGCACGCCTACCTGGCACTGACGGCTCACTGGTGGCAGGACCCAGAGGCAGCGTTTGACAGTGGCAGGAGGGGTCTTGAAACAGGGTATAGGTGGGCCCTGCTTCAGGCGGAAGTAATGGATGGCCTCCACACTGCTCAGAACATCGAGGTAGCCCTGACTGCCATGGTGAGGGAGTGGGTCACACCAGGCATGCCTTTCACCAAGGGGTGAGTGGTGACGGACAACACAGTGAACATATTGAAGGAAGTCTATGAGGGGGGCTTCACCAGCAACCCTTGCACCACACACACCCTTCATCTGGTGGTCATGGACGCTCTGGGCTTGGGGGAGAAGGGGATTGGGACAGGCACCCTTAACTCCCTGATTGAGTGGGGGAGGAAGCTGGTCAGTTTCTTTAACTGGAGTGTGAAGGGCAGTGACCTCCAGGTGAAGCAGGCTGATAAAGACTCCCCAGTGCACCAGCTGGTGCAGGATGTGTCCACCAGTTGGAATTTCATGTTACTGATGCTCGAGTGGCTTCTCGAGCAGAAAGCCACCCTGCATCAGGTTCAACTAGTGACGGACAGCGGGGCACCTGCAGGGTATGATGGGGTGGAATGGGAGATCCTGGCTCACACGGTCTTTGTGTTGAGACTGTTCCTGGCCGTGATGGAGACCATCAGCTCCTCCACAGCCGCCATCAGCCAGGTGACCCCTCTGGTCCAGAGTCTCCTCAGGAGCCTGCAAGAGCAGATGAGGTGGTTGACCTGGTGCAGCAGCTGAAGGCAGGGCTGAAGGTGCGGTTCAATGAGCTCCTGAAGCGGGCAGATTACGCTTTGGCAACCATGCTGGACCCTAGGGTCAAGGACAGCGTGGCATGCCAGACACCACTCTATGGCCACTGGAAGGGTGAGCTGGTGGAGAGGGTCCGACAGGCAGAGAGGGCTCTGGAGAGTGCGCAGCAGCAGCAGCAGGATGCCCCTGAGGATAGTGGGAGTGGGAGTCGCCACCCCTTTCAGCTGGCGGGGTCTATGCCTGCCCCCAGCCCTAGCAGTAGCAGCACCAGAAGTAGCAGCACAAGTAGCAGGCACCCCTATTGCCAGCAGCAGCAGCTTGTATGTACAGGGCACTCTGGCGAGCATGGACTCATGCACAGCAGGGCAGGCAGCGTGACTGAGGACAGTGGTGGATGTGATGCCTAGGCAGAGTTACATGAAGGAGTACAACAGCACCTCAGCAGCAGTGGAGAGCTACCTGGAGGAGGAGCCGTGCATAGAAACCAGCAGTGATCCCTTGGCCTGCTGGGCTGGCTAGACCAACATGTGGCCAGCCCTGTTCAAAGTGGCCAAGGGTCTCTTGTCCTGCACACCAACAAGTGTCCCCAGTTAATGGGTGTTCTTCATGGTGGGGGACATTTGCTCACTGCACCGCTACTTGGCCGGAAGACCCACCCTCAGGGTTCTGGGGCCTATGTTCCAGGCAGGGAGGGCTGTTCATCCACGTAATCCAGAAGCAATAGGGGGTCATGGGCAAGCGCTCGTGGCACCTCGTCCCCCCCTCCCTGACGCCGCTACAACTACCCCCGCAGTGCCGCAGGCCACAGCTCCTGCAGCGCCGCCTGTATCACCTGTTGCTACAGCAACCGGTCCATCTGGCAGCGGTACGTCTGCACTTCCGGGTGCAGCGCCAGGGACTGGGCCATTGTGGTGCTCTGCACAGCTGAGGTCGCATCAGGAGGCAGGGTTTCAAGAGTAAAAGACATCCACTGAACCTCAGACAGCACCGGTAATAAGAGTGAGAAGCTGGTCCCCGCCTGAGAACTAAGTGTTCCTTTTTTATTGTACTTTTGAGTTGTGTCATGCTTGTTCTGGACTCATGATTATAGTTCCCTTGTGCTTGAATTATTTCGTGGTTGTGTATTGTTGTGACTGGATCATGGGTTTTTCCCTTCCCTTGGGGTGTATGAGTGCGGCATGGAAGATGGGTGGCAGGTGAGTGCCTGGGTGCCCTTCCCCTCCCCCCTTTGGGCTTCCTTCCCCTTACCGTGAGTGTGCCCTCTGTCACGGAGAAACATGGAGTCACACACGTGTAACACAGGACTACATGTTTGGTAAATGTGTGGTGCCAAGGGTTTCACATGGATGTAATGTTACTATACATGTACACTATGTAATGTCAAAGGTTCCACATGTTTGTAATGTT
>QEPC01015050.1:5872491-5913913 GCA_003113815.1 Sphenodon punctatus
TCACCTTTCCAGTGGCCATAGAGCAGTGTCTGGCATGCCACGCTGCCCTTGACCCTTGGGTCCAGCATGGTTGCCAACACATATTCCTCCTGCTGCAGGAGCTCATCAAACTGCACCTTCAGCCCTGCCTTCAGCTGCTGCAACAGAGCAACCACCTCAGTCGCCAGCTTCTTGCCCTAAGGGCCATAATCCTGCCCCTGGAGAATTTCCTCCAACCTCCTGAGGAGTCTCTGGACCAGAGGGGTCACCCAGCTGATGGTGGCCATGGAGGAGCTGATGGTCTCTGTCATGGCCAGGAACGGTCTCAGAACAAAGACAGTGTGAGCCAGGATCTCCCATTCCACCCCATTGTACCCTGGAGGTGCCCCACTGTCCATCACCAGTTGAACCTGATGCAAGACTTGAGAAGCTGCTCAAGCATCAGGAACATGGAATTCCACCTGGTGGACACATCCTGCACCAGCTGGTGCACTGGAGAGCCTTGCTCGGCCTGCTTCGCCCAGACTGGGGGCCAAGTTGGTGGAGCAGTTGCTGTTCATCAAAGTGAACCTTCTGCTGCTGGGATTGATGGTGCAGTGGCACACACCATCCCATGCCAGGGGCAGTCTTGGGACAGGGCTCCTCCTCAATCTGGGATGCTTCTGCTGAGGTGCTGTCCCTCCCTCCCAATGCCCGGCACCCGCCCTGCCTCTCTCTCTCTCTCTCTCTCTCTCACTAGATGACCTCGGTCGGCCTATCTGACTGACCTCATGATGCAGGGTGGCATTGGGAAGCTGAAAGCCTGCCAGCCGGCCTCTAGCTAGATGATCTTGGCCCGCCTATCTGACTGGCTCTCTCTCGCGCATGCTGCACAGTCTTTGCCAGTCTATCTGAGTCCCCCTCCCAAGGTCCAAGCCTGCCTTCCCTACTGCCTCTCATGCCACACTGCCTGTCTGCCCTCCCTGGTTGCCAACCTTGAACCCTGCCTCAGTCTGCCTTCCACTGCTCATGCCATGCTGCTCATGCCGCCTCTCCTGTGCCATGGATTCTGTTACCAGGCAATCCAATGTCTGCCGCTGCTCCACCAATGCCCGACAGCCTGAAATACCCAGCCAAGTAGGGGCGCCAGACCAGCCACTAAGCCCCAAGCCTTCCTGACCTCTGCTGCTGCTGCTGCTGCTGGGTCTCAGATGGCCAGCCATGGCACCACGGGCACCCCCAGGGGCCAAGCGCTGAGCCTGCCTGCCCGGGCAAGCTGGGGTGCCAAGTGCCAAGCCTTCCCGGTTTCTGATGCTGCTGTGTCTCCAACGGCCTGCCATGCCCACATGGGCACCTCTGGAGTGCCCCACGCTTCTACGGCCGATGAACTTTCCAAACGTTCGGGGTGGTCCAAACTCCACAGGACCGAACACACGAACCCAAACTAAGTTTTCGGACCAAACATCCGAACATCCGAACCCCGTTCTCTTCGCACATCCCTACTAATGACCAAAGAAGATACAACACATCCCAAAAAGATGAAATCTCAGCTATTTTCATTGGAGAAGATAGTCAACCAACATTCAGGAGGGAACTGACTGTCTATCAAAGAGGAGGCAGTCTTCAGAAGATAGAATTCTTGGATGGGTAGTGTGACCCAATATGTTATCCCATCTTCTTTCCCTTTAAAAGTGGATTTCTACACATCTCTGAACACAGAACAGGTCGATACACTCAAGTAACTCAAGTTCTGTTTTATGCCTTCCTGCTTTCAGTAAGAGGCAAATTTAACCCCCTCCTTTCATGTGGAAAACTGACACAACAGTACATCGTTGATGCATACACAAAAGTGGAAGCAAACTGTCTGAATTTTATATGACAACACCAAAACCAACTAAGAGGTGAACAATATGAAGGACTCCAAGACCATCTCATTAACAGGGTAAAGGATTCCAACATTAGGATAGGAAAAATGGTTTTTCTCCCTTCCGCCTTTACTGGAAGTCTTCAAAACATACTCCAAAACAACCAAGATGCAATGGCTATAATTCAAAAATATGGGAAACAGAACCTCTTTACAACCTTTACTTGTAATCCTAAGTGGCCATAGATAACCTCGAGCATCAACATTTCGGATAAACCAGAACACCATCCTGACATTGTTGTTCAAGTCTTCCATCTCAAGTTCAAGGAACTCATGAAGAACATTCAAAATATGTTCTGGGAATCCCTGTTGCCCATCTTCACGTAATAGAATTCCAGAAATGAGGCCTTCCAAATGCACACATCCTGTTCATCTTAAAAGCACAAGACAAAATCCAAGACCACAATGATATAGACCAGATTGTCTCAGCCAAAATCCACATGGTAAGGTGATAACGTAATATAAAAGGTGATTTTTTTGAACTAAAGTGAGAGAACACACTCTCATGAGAGAGAGAGAGAGAGAGAGAGAGAGAGAGAGACAAACAGACAGACAGAGAGAGAGATGTTATTGGTTTATATACAGGGACTGTTGGTGAAAATATGCAAGCTTTGGGGCCACACAGGACCCTTCCTCAGACATGTGTAAAAAGTTAGAACTGTAGACTGAGCAAATGTGTGTGTGTGTGTGTGTGTGTGTGTGTGTATGTATGTACTGTCCTGCCTGGTAGTATGCATATATATAGTGTGATACACCATGATTTTGACAGCGCAGAATGAAAAATAAAGGCAGATTGCTTTCTCTGCACAGGTCATTTTTATTTACATGGCTTTACCTTTTACAATGCATATTCTACCTGGTTCTGGAGCCTAGATTGACCCTGCTGTATTCTTCAGGTAGCAAAGTAATTTTGTTCTGTTTATCATTTGATTGTTGGTTTCCCTTCATTGTCTGTGTATGGGTATTTTCAGACGTGATGGGGCTCAATTTGCCCCACCATGGAAACACCCTAATAATGATTCCCCACCGGGGCCAACACATAACGGCCAACAGATGTGTTGGCCGCTCCCGGCGGGGAATCCAGGGGTGGGAGATGGGCGGGTGCCACAGCACCTGCCTGCATTGACCATGGCCCAGAATCCCGCTGCTGATTCCGGGCCGTGGTAGGGGGCCAGATGTTACGGTTCCCTTGATCATGGGGGGGGGAATCACATTCAACATGCAAACGGAGATGGTCCAGCCAGGACCTCCGTTTTCATGTTGAATGTGATTTTTCCCCCCCCCTCCCCATGATTCTTGGGGGTGAACATCTGGGGGGGGACTTCTGTTCCCCCCAACAGACATTATGGGATCACGATCACCATGTGGGGATTCACCGTGTTTGGGCGTGATCTCGTAACGTCTGAAAATACCCTATATCAACATAATAAGCTTAGGGCAAATTAAAAATTATTGCATTTTAATAACAGCCATATTTTATAAATTCTAAAAAAATTGCTATCTTGTATATATACACACAATGAAGGGAAACCATTAAATAATAAAATGAAAAACAAAACAAAAGAATTTTGCTACCTATTGAACAGGATCAACCCAGGCTCCTGAACAACGTGGAATCAGCATTGTAAAAGGTAAATTCATGTAAATAGAAAATGATCTCTGTGTGCAGAGAAAGCAAACTGCCTTCATTTTCTATTCTGTGCTGTCAAAATCAGGACTAGTCACTATTTTGTACCATAAAAAGATGTAAAACAGTATGATGAATTTTCAACAAGTACAGTTTTGGCACAACCTAAAAACAGATTAACACATTTTTCATACATTAAATAACTAAAAAGAAAACAAATCTGGAAAGTAAATGTTTTTATTTACAAGTAAATATGTGTGTCCAAAGATGGAAGTAGGGTAGTAGGGAACTGCCTTCTGAACAACAAACATAGTGCACTTTGGTTCCAGTAAGAGAGAAAGAATTTGTATGTTTAACAGAATTTATAAAAGATGTCTGTGATTAAAATGTAATAATTTTCAATTTATCTGAAGTTTATTATTTTGATAGTCTTCAAGCGAGCAGAATTCAAATAGAAACAAACAAACAAACAAACAAACAAGCATAAGACCTAACTCTAGTCCCTGCAACATGTAAACACTAAGTAACTCCAGGTCAGTTGAGTTATTCTAGATTTTCTCTACATCAGAAGCACACTTTAGTATGTTTATACCAAAACATTATGAAGGAAAGAGGGGTAAATTATTGCTGTCATTTCTTCAGCTGATGTTATGCTCTTCCTCAGTTGCCTTTCCTTAGAATGGGGTTCTCTAGGAAATTGTGTCCTCTTGTGGCCATAAGTAAAACAGTGCAATGCTTTTAGGATTAATTTACACGTCTAAGTATTGCTTTTATAGACAGGCATCTAGATACACTTTCCAGACAATAAGAAGAAACCAGAAGATTTACTCTGAGTTCTGATCCAGTGATCACTTAAATATAGTCTACATTATTCTCCTATGCCAGGGATGGGGGGACTTTTTCCCTCCTGCCTGTCACTTTGAAAATGAGTACAAGCTTTGAGGGCTCATACAAATTGGGGGCAGGGGTGCTTAAGGGCTGCGCTCAGGAAAAGAAGGATCTGTGTCATGGATCTGTCCTCTGTGTGCGTATCCTTATCTCTGCTTCCTTACCCTAAGCTCAGTTTTTCAGTGTTTGGGGGTAGGAACTGGATCCAGGGGCCAGATCCAGGAATTGGAAAGTGGTCACATCAAAACTACCTGTGAGGCACATTTGACCCCCTGGGCCTGAGGTTGTGATTCCCTATCCCTGTCCAATGCTGTGAATTTCCACACACACTTGTGCTGCAGAGTTTGAGAAGTTCCTCCCAGTTTTCCCATTAAGGACTGAAGCAAATTACATCAATGTGCAAAAGAAGAATAATTTAAGAATTACAACAGAAGTGCCCAAACTATTGATCAGGACCCCAGTGCCATCTGCTAGAGGAGGAGGGGATACATCTTGATTAATACATATATACTGTGCGTGTCTTTGTTGATTTCTGGCATCACTGGGTTCTTTTTAGGTCTAAAAATAAGGACACGTAGGCAAGCATTTTGAGAACCACTAGATCACAATTTATAGGCCTGATTCAGCAGCTCCTGAATCTAATGGAAAAGGTCCCACAAGCTGCAATGGTTTTTGGATGAAGCTCTAAATGCACAAAATGTCTAAAATTGGAAAGCTAAGACTTCTAGATCATTGTTAGCCCAGTTACCCCTTGTGCAGGCGGTGTCATGTTTGGGGTGCCTGCATATTGCTATCAAATTGAGCCTAAGTAAGATAGCGTAAAGCTGCCCTGAACCTTCAGGGAAGGGCAGAATACAAATATAAATAAATGACATAGCTACGTGCAACCTAACCGAGAAATCATTGCTGGAAACAGTTCCCTGACTTTGTGCTTTAATTCCGTTCTTACCATTTCCCACCTTATTTGGGGGGTGGGGGGGTTGTTTTTAAATATTTCCTGAAAGAACTCTCTTTCATTCTTTTAACCAAAAAAATCCATTCAGACAAATAATGGAGCAGTAGCCCTGAGCCAGTAAATCAGAGAGCCATGGGAGTAAACTCCATCTGTCTTTTGCCCCCTTGGGACATTCCATCTGAGCTACACAGGTTCCACACACCCCTTTTCTAAGACCTCCATCCCAAGCATTGGCCATGACTAGTTATGACAGTGTTTAAAGGGAAATGAGACCACAGTCATGCTGACTGGCAACAGGGCTCTACACATTAAGCCATCCTGTTTTTTGCCTCTTTAGTTGCAGCTTCTTGAGAGGTTCAGAATGTAGTCCTCCCCAAATTTCACTTCTCTTTTAAGTGCTGTGAGCAGTTACAGCTCTGAGGAGTGACGCCCAGATGGCTTACTAGGAACTGTGCTGAACAGGGTTCTCATTCTGAGACGAGCCAAGCTCATCCATTTCTTGAGAGTAAGACCCGTCAAGACCTGCAGGCTCCATGCCCTCCCTCCCGTGAATTTGAAACCCCTTGCAGCTTGGAAAATGATCACCTATGCAGTGTGGCTGTTTGCTGCATGCCACATCCTGACATTGCTGAGGAAATTAAAGTACCACAGATACTTTAGAGTGTGATTTCATGGCATTGTTATTTCAAAGTTCTTCTGTGTGTCTGTCTGGAAAATGTTCAGCAAAGATGGCATTATTTTTTTCCAGGCTACATAGATGCCAAGGAACTGTCATGCATCCCTCCTCCCATTCTAATTTTGCAGCTTCGAAATGCAGGTTATCTGGTGTATGCTAATGCCGAAGTCGTCAGCTTTGTAAAGGTGGGACAGGGCTGGCCCCAGAGTTTGTGAGGCCATGTGCAAACTCTTGGTGCAGGGCCTAATTTGCATAACTAGGCTCCACCTAATTATGCAGATGTGTAAATTTACATAAAAATTACTCCCTCTGGACAGGAAGGATTCCCACGCTCCTCCCCTCCGAGAAGTCATGGAGAAGCATGACCTCCCCATGCTTCTTCCCCCCCCCCCCCCCACTTGCCACCCCTTGACTGCCTTACCTGGTACTCAGCCCAGTGGTCATAGACAAGCATGGCCTCCCAATGCTTCCCACCCCCTACCCCCCACCTCCCCAGCCAAGTGTCTACGACCACTCCTGCAGGGGCAGTCAGGCAGGCAGTGAGGCAGGCACAGAGAGGCTGACTGCATCCGCTGCCTTACTGGGGGAAGGGGGTGAGCTTAGCCAGCCTGGCCTCCAGGGCCAGTTGCTTCTTGGTGCTGCCTGTGCCTTGTGCACGTATGCGGTGCGACCGGTCCAGAGGCGCTGCTATCAAACACACAAGACACCCAAAATGCAGCCAGCCTATTAAGCACATTATGCCATGAAAAGAGACATATATATAACCAGTTCAGTTGTGCCCCCATAATCCATTCACACTGCCCCCACCCCATAACCAGTTCATTTTCACCCCTGGGGCAGTGTGAATTGATTATATGGGTGTGTGTGCAAATGAACTGGTTATGGGGTGTGGGTTTAAAGAGTATGCCTGTTAGCAATAACTTCATTAAGAAGAGTTAGTGAAATAGCAGCCATAATAATCTCAGAACCATAGTTGCAGATTTTCCAAGAGAGAATAGATATTGCTTTACATCCTAAATTCCTACCTAAGATAGTATAAGTAAGACAGTTGTGAGAATGTAGCCCTGCATGTTCTGCATGTTCATGGGTGGGGGAGACCCTTGTGAAGGACGTGGCGCACGTGACCACAGTGAGTGGGGATGTGTGCGTGTGTGCACCCACCTAACACGCATCCCCACTCACCCCTCACTTGTCCCCACACACGGAGCAACCGGGGGAAATGACGATTACTCCGTGGGAGCGGAGGAGTGGGGGGTGAGTGGAGATGCATGTGTGGCCATGTGCATGTCCCACCCATATACCCCCCCTACCTGATGGAGCCATGTAAAAACGGCCTGTGAGGAGCCACTAGAAGAAGAACAGAAGGTTGCTGCCTTGTAAACAAGATTCTTCAAGATGGTTCCTAACATTCTCACAACACCAACCCTTCCAGCCCCACATGGAATTTTCTTATATTCCTAGAAAGGGTTGGAAGGAACTGTCATTCTGAGGGGGAGAGTGCTTTTTATACTAGAGGAACTCAGACCATCAAGTGGTTTATTATTTGAATAGGGTGAGCATGCACAACCCAGTTGTGAGAATGTTGGGAGCTATCTCTAAGAACTTTCTTTACAAGGTAACAACCTTCTGATCACTCACATGAGGAGTTGTTTGTAAACAAACAGCTGTATCTCCCTGTCCCATCCGGTGTCCAGCTGCTGCTGCACTACTAGCAGGCAGAGGCAGGAGAAACAGGGAGGGGAGACAGAAGAACTTATTGGGGGAGAGGCTGGCTGCAGCCTGCCTCCCAGCCAGGCAAGCACGAGTGGCCACTAGCCGTGGGGCCATGTGTGCACATGTGGCACATGCCTGGGGCTGGCCCTGAGGGGGGAATTTTGCATCGATTCCACCACACCCTTAAATGAAAGAAAACTAGCTGACTTGATTCCTGCAGTTGGGGAGGATCCGCTCCATGATCCTACAGTTCCCTTCACTGAAATGTAAAGACATTCCCTTCACCTTTGAACTTAGCCCAGAAATGCCCCCCTCCCCTTAAAAAGGCTGGTTTGGAACGTTGAGTCAGGCCAGCTGCAAAGAGGGCTTTAGAATGGCATGTGCTCCCTCACCACCAGGATACTTATAACCCATCCAGAGGCAGAATGGGGGAGACATTATATTTCCCAGCTTGTTTTTGTTTTGGCAGAACTTTAAGGGACTTCGCTTGGTTCTCTTTCTAACAAGTGGCGTGGGTTATTAAAAAGCAGGCAGATGTAGTTTGCGGCGTGGGTTCTGAGTGTGCTAGTTCCAGATATTTAATGTAGATTTGGCTGAAAATCGCTGTGCAGTTAAGCAAACAGGGCATTTGAAAGGGGAAAGTAAATGAGCTTGGCCCACTTCAGCAGCTTTTGTTGAAGAAGGCCAAGCTCGTCAATTTTGAGCTTGTGATCCATCTAACTGGGGCCCTTGGCTTGCACTGGGAGAGAAGAGCGAGTGTCAGTATTCTACAGCTCATCCATCTCAAATCAGCCCCCCCCCCCCCCCCCCCCCCAGCTCGTGTTTCTTTTTAGCTAGAAAGGGGAAGGGTGGTGGGGTTTTGGGATCCTCACATCGAACTGCGTCTAAACGTATTCTTCATATTAAGCGACAACATGCAGCCTCGCCTCCCCGACCCGACCCCCGGCAGCATGGTGCACTTCAGCCCCCTCCAAGTTCAATGCCCCGGTGAACCATTTGTGTCACTTTCTCGTTTAAGAACCAGTCCTAGAGATTAATGGTTTCGCAGGCGGGGCTTTTTTAAATGGCATCCTTCTAGGCTAGATCGTTTGACTCTTTTATCGGCTTTATTTGGATTCTGCTTTCCCTCCCGCTTTCTTTTTCTTTGCTAGATGATATTTAGGTGGCAGGTTTTATTCCTATATTCCCTTATTTTACAAACACGTATCTATCTCAAGGGTATCCCTTGCTATCTCAAGTATCCCTTGCTATCTCAAGCAATGGAGAAATGCCTCAACTTCTGGGGTCTGCACAAGCTCTCTGGAATAGCAGGGTGCAGCCGGAGAGAATCTCCCTCCGTCCCCCTCTGGCCTGCCAAGGTGCACACGGTGCGGTGCCTTCAGCATCCCGATTGCTCTGGAGCAGACCCTGAAGGCCATTCGCACACGTCTGTGGTGGGTTATTTGCAATAGTTTGGAGGCGGAGAGGAGTGACATACTTCGGGATCGAGCGATAGGCCAGGTCGAAACAGTTCCCCCTGAGGTCATCGTTTAACTTAAAGTGGTGTGACCATATCTGTTGAGAAAGGCCTATAGATAATTTTTCACCACGGCATTATATCCATCCGCTCACATAAGCTGGCAACTCTTGTGGATTTTCCGCACACAGAGCATTTTGATTCATTCCGAAAGGGGGAAGAAAACCTCACGTTTAACCGCATTGCTCGCAAGTCCATAACCCGAAATAGTGTGTAGGCATCTTGCGCGGCTGTGTGTACCAGCAGCAAATCCCAGTTCGCGCGTGTGGACGGACGATCGAAGTCCCTGGCGCGCACGAGTGGGCTACACTGGCATGTGAGGAGAAAGCTTGAAATTAAACCAAAGTAGCCCGACACGTGGGGTATATCCACAGCTCTTTGTTCAGCAAAGGGCCCGAGAACGAGATGGAGGGGGGAAAGTTAAAAAATAAAGCAAGCGACAGCCTTCTTCATACATGTAAACTTCTTTCCTGCTTTGAACAAAGGTAATGGCAATCTCGATTGTTCCGTCTGTCTGCAGCCTTTCTTTTTACCTCGTGTGTGGGACGGGCAGCCTGCAAATTCCGTGGTGTAACTCTACTGTCATGTGCCTAAACTGGCTAAGAAAAGGCGACTCGGGCAGTTCCGAAGTACGATCTAATATAAACTTATTAATTCAAGGCGATCGATCTCCTAATAGGAGACGTGAAATACTGAACTTATTGCACTTCAGACATTGCCAGTACAGGGTTGCATCTGGATTGTCTTGAAAAGAAAATCAAAGAGACCAACAAAACACATCACCTGCTCTTTTCTGGATTGGAAGTGGAAAGATAAGAGGGTGAAATGCAAATTTAAACACTCTCGTGTTTCTTTCCCAGGAAGTCCCGGTCTCTGCAACTATCAGGAGGTTAAAACCTGATGACTGATTCCCAGGACTAAAGAACTATCTGCACCGCCCAGCGGGGTCGCTTCTTCCCATTTACTGCATGTTAAGGCTGTGGATTCAGGACGCAAGTATTTTTAAGCAGCAGCCCCCGTCATGTCTCGATGCATTATACATGAAGCGGGCTAATAGGCTCAGCTAGCATTTATCCCTGTTTACAGTTACACAAAGGAAGAAACCGATAAGCTAGCGTCCCTGATATGCTACCCAGGAAATTCGTGGCTGACTGTCCCGGGTAGGCAGAGCAGTCCCCCCACTCCCCACCCTCCCCTTGCAGCGACCTAGGTGAGAGAAGCTATCCGTGTGCGCTTCATGTTAATAAGTTCATCCTCTTCCCCTTGTGAAATCAGCAGCAAGAGGCAAGGCGATCAAGTTGCCGCCGCTGCGGCTGCTGCTGCTGCGGTTGGGACAGCTTACAGCCACCCATGTATACCCCAGCCCATTCCCGCCTTGCTTCTCCCGTTATTGAGAGGGCGCTGGCAAAACCCAAGAGGCAGTTTGTAAAATGAAACACCCTCCTCCCCACCTCCTGAAATGGGGCAGGAGGTAGCAGGGTTAGATCACTTGTGAATGGCTTGGAAAATCATTGTGTATGAGAGAGAGGGAGAGGGGGAGGGGGAGGGGGCGGTGGAAGCGGAAACTTTGCTATAAAATCCGGCAAAGTCCCTCCTCTCCACGTCAGGCCAATGACACTACTGCCCCCAAACTCTCAGCCAGCAGGAGCTATAAGAGCCTCCAAGCCTCCAACTTTCTCCCAACGCCCAGGCACATCGAAGGGGCTCCTCCAAGGAGGGACCGGGGGGGATATATCCATTTTTTTTCTCCTGGATCTTGATGCCATCCCCCCTCCCCCCAAAGTGAGGTCCTCCTCCCTCTCCTCCTCCTCCTCGCAGGCCGGCAAGAGGCGATCGAGTAAGGGGGAGCTGGCGGGTTAGGTGCCCCGTCTCCTCCCTCCCCGGGCTGCGTCGTGTGTCTCCCCCAGAGATGATGCAGCAGGACGAATCCAGCTCTCCAGTCTCCCCCGCCGACGACAGCCTGAGTAACAGCGAAGAGGAGCCCGATAGACAGCAGCAGCCCAGTAGCAAGCGAGGCGGGCGCAAGCGGAGATCCAGCAGGCGCACCGCGGGAGGGGGCATCGGAGCCACCGAGGAGCCTTGCAGTCCGGCCCAAGGCAAGCGGGGCAAGAAAACCGGAGGCAGCGGCGGGAGCGGCGGCGGCGGAGGAGGCAGCAGCAGCGGGGGAGGCAGCCCACAGTCCTACGAGGAGCTCCAGACCCAAAGGGTGATGGCTAACGTGCGGGAGCGCCAGCGCACTCAGTCCCTGAACGAAGCCTTCGCGGCGCTGCGCAAGATCATCCCCACCCTGCCCTCGGACAAGCTCAGCAAGATCCAGACCCTCAAGCTGGCGGCCAGGTACATCGACTTCCTCTACCAGGTCTTACAGAGCGACGAGCTGGACTCCAAGATGGCAAGCTGCAGCTACGTGGCCCACGAGCGGCTCAGCTACGCCTTCTCCGTCTGGAGGATGGAGGGCGCCTGGTCCATGTCTGCATCCCACTAGCAGGGAGCGTCCTCCCCCGCATCCCCCAGGGAAGGAGACCTAGGTAAGAAAAGGCTTTGGCCTGCACGGAGCGGCGTGTGTGTGTGTGTGTGTGTGTGTAAATAGCTGTGTCCACACAGACCCTGCAGAGCTAAGGGTGGCCAGTCACCTATGATTTGAGTGCCCAAGGGCTCGGCCTGCTTAAAGATCAGGCCTCCCGGAGGTGGTTGTGGGCGAGCAGCCAAAACTGGAAGCACCCAGGATCACGGGGAGAGTCTATAGGCCTTGTCAAGAGCTGCGTTCTCCTGCTTTGCCCAGCCCCACGGCAGCCCCAGCTCTAGGCTCGCATTGTTTCCTTTCCTGCCCTGCATCTGTTGTGTGTCACCGTCGTGTGGCCACCAAACCCCACACAGTAACTTCCCCTGCAAAAAATCCTCGGAACTCTGCTCCGTTTCCCGATTTGCATTTCCCAATTTCGTGGCTCCCTACCGATCCCCTCCCCCTCCTTCCTTTGTGCTTTAATTCCCTCAGATTGTTTAGCAGCGGCGTGTCTATCACGCTGTAGCGCACGCAATGCAACGGCACGGATTGCTCGCTTTCTCTGTCTTTTCCTTCTATTTTTTTTTGTTTTCATTTTCAATAACAAACGTTTCCTCCTCCTCTCTGGGTTTTTGCAGATGACATTGTTCCCAAAGAAGGAGAAAATGGACAGTCTAGAGACTCTGAAGTTGGATACCATTTTTAAAAAAAACAAAACAAAACATAAAATACCAAAAAACAGTATGCCAAGGATTTTCTTGGAAATTAGAAGACCTGTGTCCAAATTACCAAAGAGCAGGGCGTGGGGAGCACTTAAGGAAAGAGACAAGGGCTCTTGGACAGCGAGTACCCAGAAAGGCGGCTGCACAATCCACACATCTCTGCATTCTGATAGAAGTCTGAACATTGTGTTTTTTTGTTTTTTGACGAAGAATGTTGGAATTTAACTTTTTATTTTCCTTTTTTTCCTCCTTTTTTTTGCATGCATTCCCAAGAGATCGTGCCCTATGAGCCACTGATGAAAGGAAATAACATTACTGTGGACAGTTATAATGAAAAACAAAACAAATAAAAATAATAAATAAAACTCTTTTAGAGAGGAAAACTTTTAGGAGACAAAATACTGGGCTCACACTGTTACTAACCAACCTATCCCGTTCCTACTTCTTTTTTAAAAAAAACCAAATCTTCCTGAGAAAAAAACATTCTATTTATTTATTGATGACCCTTGTTAAAATGCAAATAGATCCGGTGTCTAAATGCATTCATATTTTTATGATTGTTTTGTAAATATCATTGTATATTATTTTTCTGCAATAAATAAATATTGAAATTTTAAGGACCCTTTTAAAGTTTGGTCTCTATGGAAAACTCCGGGTTGTAGCTGGAGATAAATACCTACTTGCGTGTAGCTGGAAAGGGACGTCAAGAGAGTGGGGGCACAAATATAAACAAACGGAGAAAAAAGCAAATAAACTAGCTACTGACAGACACAGGCATGTGTTGTTTATAGAGACAGCTTTATTATTCGGCTTTGGTGCTCACCGGACTTTTGTGGCAAGATTCTTGCTCTCTGCCTCTTGATCAAAACTCCAGCCTCTGTTAGAATTAGTCACGAGGGAGATTGGTTTATCAACAGATCTAACCCAATGAGAATTTTGCAGGCTGCATCCCTCCGGTTTGTCAGCCAGGGGAAAAAAATGACACATGGCACAGTGCACACCAATTTCTGCTGATTTCTCAGGACCCAGGGTGTAGTAGTTTGAAAGAAGGCCCATAGACAGACCATTCCTTTGAAGTAAAGAATGGAATCAGAAAGGGAATTAGTAAATGGGTTATAATGGAATGTGAGCTTTTATTTCAAACTTGCAGGGTACAAGGCTGTTTTTGCCTTGTGCCGCAAAACAAAACACAGTGCATTGTTTTCTTTTTCGTAAAGGCACAAGGTTTGGGCAGCATTTTGAGCTCTGCCCCCCCCCCTCCCCCCGCATTTATAGTCTAGTAGGCGGGAGAGCTAGGGCTGTAGAGGAAAGTAAATCTCCAGGTTTTAGTGATCGAAATTATTATGGGAAGACAGCTGTATAAAATATTAAAAGAGCTAGTTTCTCTGGCCAATTCACTGGTATGCCTGTGTTTGTCTCGTAGTCCATCAATGAATGATAGTAACTGCTGTTATTTCTACTAAAAGCAATGCACAGCATCCACAAACAGGATTTGGGGAGCTGGTTCCCACCCCTTATTGTTATTTCTCTGTAAATTACAGGCTGAGATGCTAATAGTATAGTAAGGTAAGAGAGAGTAGGCGTTCGCTGTGAAGTTCCCAGATAGGGTCCTAGATAGGGTCCTAGATTAAGCTGTATTAACTCCTCCGAGAAATTGGGGTTGCAAATTATAAATGGCTTTTGTTGCACTGATTCAGGCGCTGTCTAGGATAAATAAGATGGTGTGTTTATTCAAAACAAGTCGTGTTTGCTTAGCCCAGGTTGCGTTTACTTTATTGCCTGAATGTTTTTGTTTCCATATCCAGATATTACCATCTATTGCTGACATAACAGTATTATGAATTTAATATCGTGCATATTTCAGACCAGTGTGCAATGTTTACAGTAGAAAGCCCGTAGCGTTTGTTTATATTAAAGGATTAGCGAGGACTTTGAAAATTGGATTTGGGTTGCGGTGGTCCCATCAAAAAGGAGGGTGAAAATGGTTTGTGCATCAAGAAGGGATTCTCTCGTTTCGGTCCCTGCTACCAAATGGCTCTCCCAACTCCTATGTGGTTCTTTCCATCGAGTTCTGCCCGCTAGAGATTTCAGATTTCTTCACAAACTCCAGCAATGAGGTAGGCTAACCCAGTATCAAGGAGAAGGCAGCATTGTACTATGCTGCCTTTGCTCTTGTAGGGGAAAGGTAAGATAGAAAGGAAAGATTGCCTTTTGCCTTGTTTGCTTCACCTAGAAAGAGAGAGGGCACATCACATGTGTTTAGTTGCAGGAGAGAATATATACGTATTGTTATTATATTATCACATCAAATATGTTTAGTTGCAGGAGGGGGTGGGGAAATAGAGAAATCACCAAAATGACCAGAATAATCTGTCCCAAATTTAGCGAGAGCTAAGTAACCAGCTACTAGAGAACTAGTTGGTTTGGGGAGAAAGGTGTATTTGTGGATTATTCCTTAAAGAGAAATGGTCAAATAAATAAATAAATAAATATTTCACGGACCAAATTCTGCTCGAATTTACACTGGTGAAAAATCCGGAGAAAACCATCTGTTTTCAGTGGCGCCAAACCCTGTTTACACCGTCGTTCTGAAGGTGGGATTTGACCTAAGAGGTATCAGACCTTTGTAGCCCCGCGAAATGCACTGGGGAAAAGGAAAAGCCGGTCTCTCCGTTTTTTTCAGCTGCTGACTGTACTGCCATTACCTGTTTCTCCTGAGGAGATCTTTAATCTCTGTTAATCTGCGTGCTGAGCGCCGGGAAGTGACCACAAGCAGCGCTGATGCCCAGGATTGGATTTTCCTTTATTCCCGTTAGGATTGGGGTCTGCTTTAATTTTCTCCTCTACACTGTAACCTTTCCTTTAGAAAGGAGACTGTCCTGATCAGCGATATACAAATGTGACCTTTCCTGGTTTGCATGCTGTCAGTGGGAGTGCGGTCCGAGACTGGAGCCAACAGCTATTGAGGTCAGAGGCCGCCTCATTGAAGAAAAATATGAAATTCTCTTCTGAGGATTTAAAACAGGCTTGCAATCGAAAATGAACTCTGCCTTTGGAAGTCAGGATTGCAGCATTAATTTATTTATTATTATTATTATTATTATTATTATTATTATTATTATTATTGGCAGTATGGAGAGTTTACTTCCAACACAAAATGTAGCAGAGATGAAGTTACCATAGATAACAGCTTGGTTAGTTACTGTTAATTCCCTGAGTCATGGCTCTCTAGTTGCGTGTGCAAAAGTCTAAAGAGCACCAATGCTTTTGAAAGTGGAAGGGGCACTGGCCAGACCCTGCAGCCTTTGCTCGTGCCAACCGGAGTAAGAGAAGCAAAGGACGGGGCTCAGTCTCTTGCTGAATGGAGGCAGCCCACCCCTCAGCTCTGCAAGCTCTTCCGCTGGAGTGTACCTAGAGGAAGGGGCGCTCGGCCTCGTGCGAGAGAGCTAAGCATTCTTGCACATTCCATGGTTTGGCAAACTCCGAACTAGTTATTTTCTCTAGTCCGGTATCAAATTCTTCTGAGGCATATGATTTCACTTGAAGTGCTGCCCAGGAATCCTTCAAAGTAAGCGTTTGTCCTGCTCTCATGATGTCAGGCGGTTTCCCCTGCATCTGTAATTTTAAGAAAAACAAACAATCGTGCGGGAAACAAATGTCACGGAAACCCAAACAAAACGCAGCAAGAGAAGAGGGGTTCACCTGCGGCGTGGGTAAACAATGCGGACCCCCGTGGGTGGGTAGGGAGGTGAATACATTGGGTTTAGAGATGGGAACCGAGGAGGACTATGGCTCTGCTGTAGATCAAACAAGGTTACATAAACAAAGGGACAGGACAAAACATGGACCGGATCCTGCTTTGGAGTCCAAGCGAGTTTAATTATTGGTTTAATGGGAACGGGATCGGGTCCATGTGAACCTCAGGCGAAAGTGCGGGAAAGAGAAGTAATAGGGCACCTCTCTGACTGGAGCCAGGCTGTGTGCGCCCTTATTCACACGGTCATTTTCCTCACCTGCATCCGCTCAAGCTGAGAACAAGAACGCTTTAGTTCAAAAGCCATTCTGAAAAGTGTGGTTTGCCATAAATTAGCATCTTTTGGAAGCCGCGAATAAATGAGTCAAATCAACTGCTGGGATTGGCTGCCTGTGGCTAGAGCAAAGAGGCGCGCACACTCAGATCCCACCAGGGCTTGTTTTATTTGCTGAACAACATAATCCGACCCCGCAGTAAACATTGCACAGGATGCATTTTACATTAAAGTTTTGCACCAGTTTCTTTAGACTTCAGTCCACTTAATGTTCTTAGCAAATCAAAGCACGTGTCCTTTGAAGAAGGTGTGTAATTGGAGTTTAAGGCATGTATGGAATTCCCAGATGTCTATAAAATAAGAAAGAGCATTTGGCAGGTCACTTGAAGGTGGAGCAGGTTAAACTCACTTGCACAAAGCCCCCCTCCTTTCCCTCCCCCCCCCTTTTAAACAGCAAACAGCCTTCGATTTATAAGAACCAAGTGACCAAGAGTCCTGGGAGCCTTTGTACAGTGTTAGAAAGTAAGGATCCTACAACTATAAAAGGGAGGATGAGAATAATAATAATAACGGGTGTTGTTGTTTTTTATTATTATTATTATTATTATTATTATTATTATTATTATTATTATTATTATTATTTTAAGAGCCCAAAGAAATTGTCATATGGTGCTCTGTGGACGCGCACTGACAGCCTATTTCTTGTCGATTCCTAAGACTCCTGTTTCTATTTCCATCTATTTACAATGGTACAGCAGGCCCATAGGTGATTACTTTTATAACGTGAGCTGCAGTAGCACACAGGCTAAAGGAAGTCTCTCCCTTAACTCTCGGCTAAGAATTTGGAGCTGTGGTTTATCTCCCAATTTCGTTTTAACAATAACAAGAAAATATAATCACCATTAATTTAAAAATCTTAGAACTTCTCGAACTCCTCCTGTTTGGACTGAGATCAACACCTGAAAAGAGAGGTGGTCGGATCCCTTTAGTAAAAGTGATGGTGCTAGGGATATTAGCAAGAGCGAGAGTTTGTATTCTCAGTCGATTTCCCTTGTTTTGACTGAAACAGAAATTCAAACACAACTCTTGCTTTTGCTTCACTTGCCCTCTGAAGCAAAAGAGAGCTGGAGAGGTTGCGAGGGAAATCGGAAGGGGGAAACCTGCCCCTGTTCCTCTTTTGGGAATGGTAGGTGTGGGGAAAACAAAGCCACGGGGGAAAGCAGCGAGTCCAATTGTGTCGGGGGGGGGGGGGGGGGGGGGGGGGGGGAAGGGGAGCTGCAGAGCTGAAGGGATTTTGACATGTGAAAAGTTAAGCAGGTACCTGAAGGAGGTTTATTTTGACCAGATGTTGGAGCTTTTATGAAAATATCACGTGAAGCGAACAGATGTACAACTTGCGGACGGGGCACGCCTTCGAAAGGCAAGGAAAGTGATTGAAGCACAAATCACTCGGCCTTTGGTTTGGGGCTTTACTTTGGAAAAAGAAATCACCCATGTTTGCTGGCAAAAAACAAAACGCCGAGCTGTGTGATTCTCTCTCTGACGATCTTCAGGTTTGACATATTCCTTCTTTGCTGGCTTCCTTGCTTTTGCTTTTTCTCCTCCTCTTCCCTCAGGACCCTTTGATCTTGGGGAAAGGATCGGATCCCGTTTGGGGCACAAGCTGAGCCTCATCAATTGTCTTGCTTTGAAGGTAGGTATGGCCGGTGACGGTGAGGAGAGTGAAGGCACGCCTTTCCTGACAAATAAAGTTCCCAAATCCACGAGTGAGGCTGCACTGAAAGGCAAGCGGGTGCGCTCCTTTGAGGCAGGCTGCTGCTGATCTTTGCCCGCTCAGCACTGCCTGTAGCACCCGAGTCAGCTTCCTAGCAGGAAATAAATAACTAGATTGATTGAACAGCAGGTTTAGAGTCAAGAACAAGTGATACTAGGACTGCTCAGAAAATGCAAGACTCTTTAGAGGGTTGACAATCCAGCTAAAGGCAAAATACGTATATAAATCCTTCGTGCTAAGAACTCTAGCTTTAAAAAATACAAATAATACCCAAGTGTCTTAAGATATAGAATCCCTTTAAACGTGCTTTGTCAGCTCCTATCTCTAAGAATCTCAAGCGCTTATTAAATCAAGCGTGTTTACAGGCGAGGCACAACTTTTCTGTAGCATCTTTTGTAAACGAACAACCCGAAAAGCTAAACTTAAACTAATGCAAAAGTATGGATCCCGTCTAGCAAATTAATGTCTCTGCAGATGCACTGATACATGTGTAGTCTATTGGTCCCCTACAACGTCTGATTATTTTTATTACTTACAGAGCAACTCATGAGCTAAATAATCTCATTTATTTCTGCACACACATTTAATTATTGAAGCTGATATCCTACCTGACCTCCTCTTTCCGAGTACACCTCGTGGGGCTGTAAACTAATCTCACTGAGTAGACTTATAAATAGAAACAAGGAGCAGCCTTGATTTTGGAACACAGTGATTTCAAGTATGTAAATAGTTAAGATATTTTTTCACAGGCATTTCCAAACAAATACTATTTTAATTGATCACGTTTGCTTTAGATATGACCCTTTAGCCATGCATAATATCAGAGGGAAAACGATTTCCTTTTCTATGCACTGGGTATAATCTATAACATCAACGTGGAAAATCTCCAGGGATTCTTAATCTAGATTTATTGCTTTTGAGTCCCTATCGTATGATCTTGTAAAAGGTCTTAAGTGAAATGCACACACAAGATTTTGAAAACAAAAGATTAACCGCGTTGTCTCCTGCCCCCCCATCCACATTATAAAGGATACACTGAAGTTATTCTGTAACTCAACTCCTTCAGTGAGATGATAGATAGATAGATAGATAGATAGATATCTTTCCTTTGCTTTAGAATGCAGTAAATCACATAGACCTTTCTTTATATTTGAGTGTCTGTACCCTGTATGCAGAAACGCGCACACGCATATGAACCTCATGCAGCCATCAAATATGTTTAGGCAGAGGGTGATGTGTTGTCTGTGGGGGGTTGTTGTAAGGGCTAAATTAGTTAATTTCGAACAGGCGGCTAATTCTTCCATGGAACTCAGGAACTTAAAAAAATGTGTGGATGTGCTTCAGATTTAATTTCTGACGATAGGGAAAAAATGCCTCTTTGCCACGTGGAAAGGTAACGCTTAGTCTTTAGTTTGTGGGCGCTTTCCGATTTATTTATTTTCTTCTTCTCCTTTCACGCATTCTGGAGCACCTTTGAGCTTCAAGGTTTTTTGTTTTTTTTACACCAATATAAACCAGATCCAGAACAGAGATTTCCCTCTTCTTCCACACCCCTCCCCCAACCCTCAGATCTAAACTTAAAACATATATCATAGATCAGTTTTCATCCAACGAAGTTATGCACAGTCCTCGACCTGTATTTTCAAAGAGAATCGAGGCTGGAGTCTGCAATATTTAATCCAGTCAGCTATTAAATGTCCTCCGGCTTGAATCAAGAATTTAAACAGGAACCTGGACTGGGGATAATGACAGTGAAAGCAGTTTGGTTTGGGGGAAGAGGGATTAAAAAAAGGAGATAGACAACTACTGTGCCTTTGATTCGGAAAATCCCTCTTTCAGAAGGTCCGTCGAGTAATAAAGAAAAACAACAACACATGAAAGAAAAACTGGGTGTCCCCCCCCCCTTCTCCCAAGGACATGGTTTTAATGAAAATAATAGCCCTATCAATAACTGACAGCGTCTGCTTCGAGAACTCTACTTTCTTTTACCTAACCAGTCAGTGCCAGTAACATGATCCCTCCCATCTCCTCCCAAATTATGATAAAATACATTTTGGTTTCGCCCTCTCCCCCCAACCCGGTCCCTGGATCGCATGCCGTTGCGTTTCTCTGATCATCCCCGCTGTATTTTCATTCTGCTGATGTGGTGGCTAATAATGCTTTCTCTTCCTCACTGTGGAAAAGACTCTGATCATTCTTCATAGGCAAGTGCCTGCCCATCTGGCCACAGTGGGAGCTGAGACTGTCGCCAACATTTTGGAGGAGGCGGGTACTTTCCACCTGACACATGGTTTCCAGAGTTATTGGTAAATGTCATTTTTAAGAATAGTGGGAATTCGTAAAATCCTCCGTAAAGGACGTGGGGAGTGTGGGGTGCGATTATCTGAATCGCATAATCTGCTCCTGCGGATCATACCATTCAAGCCCTAAGCGCTTCATAGATTGGTAAGAGATTGAGAGGCACTCATCTGTGCTCCCCATAGTTTCTGCTTTGCTTTCTCTGTGCCTGCCACAGTCCCACCTTGTGAGCAAATTGTCTTTCTGTCCTGCCTGAAATGTTTCTCATTTGAGCGGGGAGTTATCCAAGGCAAGCAGCCTTTAACAAGAGTACCCGCAGAACGGATCGGAACTGGACGTGATCCCTAATGACAGTCCCAAAGCCTTCTCTGTGCCAGTGAGATGGATGGATGGAGATGAGAGAGAAACGGGCACTGCTTGCTTCTGCTACCGGGCGAAATCAATGCAGGGGTTAAGAAAAGAGTCATGCCTCTGTCACCTAGGCGCTGGGGATTGGAAATAGCCTGCTTCCCCAGCTCGGTTGGCTTTTCTGTGACGGAGCAGGGAATAACACGGTGTGTGCACTGCTTGGGTTACCTACAGCATCTACCAACCACAAGGCGGAAGCGCCAATTGGTGTTTGCTGATCAGAGCAATAGGTTTTCCCGCTACGGCCCAGGCAGCTGACTGGGAGGGAGGCGGGTGTGTGTGTGTGTGTATCCGTGTCCCCTTTCTCGGCTACCCGCACCTGCCGCGCTCTCATGGGGGGGTTGGGGGGGCTCTCAGGGACACTGAGCAAACGGCAGTCGCTGAGGCTGCTGCTGGCTGGCCCCTCCCTTGGCGCTGCTGGCTGCTGCTTCCCGGCTCCGGCTTGGAGACTAATAGGTGTTTACGGCTGGGGGAGTTGCTCTTTGATCCTGGAATTTGGGGGTGACACTGCAAGGGGTCTCTCGTTCTCTCCCGGCCGGCGTTTGTCTGACTGACGCGGCATGATTGATGGCGGGAGGCTCCTTTCGGCCCTTGCCAGATGCAAAACACCGAGGGGCGGGCGAGCGAGCGAGGAGCGCGCCAAACCGGCGGCTTCTTCCAATCGCCGCCCCATTGCTGACTCCCTCGTGCCTGCCTGCCCCGGCTGTGAGAGCTGCCCCTGCCGGGGGCTCGTAGCTTCCGCTCCTACACAGGCTCCAACTCGACAACAAGCCCGAGCATCAGAAACTAGCCTGTCCCATGGGGACGTGACCGATTCCCAACCCCCGTCCCCGCCGCACCCGGCGTGACTGAGCCCCTTTCCCCAGAGCTCGCTCGCTCTGTCTCCCTCTGTGGAGAG
The DNA here is from genome assembly GCA_003113815.1 of Sphenodon punctatus. NCBI lineage: Eukaryota > Metazoa > Chordata > Lepidosauria > Sphenodontia > Sphenodontidae > Sphenodon > Sphenodon punctatus. The sequence continues at coordinate 5,894,380 of QEPC01015050.1, forward strand.
AGCCGGCCTTCCTTTCTGGGCCGAAATAAATCCGGGTGAAACGCAATCCAGAGCGTGGCTGGGTCAAGAAGCGAGAAGCAGCAGCCGCTAGGCAGGCAGGAGGGAAGGATGCATTGCCTTGAAGAGGCGGCAGCAGCAGCCTTTGGGGGCCAGCGCGGGAGCGAGGACAGAGAGGCCGGGAAGAGAGCGCGCCTCGCGGCTGCCCCAGAGCTTTGGCAAATAGCAGTGGGGAAATTAGACAAGAGTAAGTGCCATGAAACATGGTAGCCCTCCATCTGTTTCTCATGGCCCCCATTCACCCCGAAGTCATCACACTGCACCAGCACTCCACAGGCATTTAGCCCACTCCACTCAGGACAGCAGGCTCCATACTGGAAAGCCCTGGCGCCTGAGCAGAATACGCGAGGCCAGGAGCAGCAAAAGCTTTACAACGAATGGGTGCAATGACAATCCAGAACCTTATGAAGTCAAGGGGCGCTGAGCTATTGACTGCAGCGTGGACAGGTTTACACTAAACTGCCCTCGGGGGGGTCAGTTCCAGTGATTCCAAGGAAAGTTGTGATAATGGGTTCAATTCAGTTTTTTTTATTTACGGCACACTCCAAACAAGATAATGGGTTGAAATAAGGATTTTGAACTGGTTATATAGAACTCCAGGTTGCTAAAGAAATTAGTATATGAAAAATAATACTAAACAAGGTTGCCATCTATAGCTCACTAATAGGCAAAGAGGCAATGTGGCCGATTCACTGAGAGTCTCTATCAACCCTCTCCTATGTGAACATAGGCAAATGACATATTTTCTCTGTGCCTCAGTTTCCCTAACTATAAGACACTCTCCTTCTCTGTAAAGTGCATGAAAATCTATGCATGAAAACTATTTCAGAATTAGGAATTAGCATGGCAGTCAATGAGAATTTCCTGAGCCTGTATTGGAAGCAGAGCAGGGAAACTAAAATGGAACTTTGAGAAACAGTGTAAAATTTTGAAGTCCTAAAATTTCACAAAATATCAGTGTTGGGTTGGCTTTTGACTAGCTCTCATTAGAAGCCTAAGTAACACAGAATAACACAGCAAACAGTTATCCGAATTTGCCTGATAATTTACAGGAAAAGTTTAGCTGTTGATTGAAAGGCAGAGAACAAATTAATGGGGACAATCCTGAATCAACTGAACATTTTGTGTGATCTACCAGCCTGGCTGGTTCAGCAGGTTGATTAATGGGTGGAATCAGTTTTTTCCTGTTTTATGCAGAAATGATATAACCTGAACTCCAGGACTAACTCCAAGCAAATTTATTTGAAAATGGCAGAGTGTCCTTTTTAAAATCAAGCAAGCTGTCCCCCCTCCCCCATGCTAGTCAACCAGATCAGATGGCTTAGATCACTTTGGTCCTGTTTCATGAATATTTTCAAGAGAATTAAAAGAAACGTCCCTAAACTTCAAACCTATCAAATGTTTAACATTCATCTTTCAGAGTGAGGCCAAAATGTCAGTAAAATGTAATTATTTCTGAAACATATGGGAGCACTTACAAGATCAAAAATTGATACTAAGTATTTATATTGGGAGGAAACTAAACAATATAATTTCATATTTGCTAAGAAAGATCCTGTCCCCCAAAAAAGGCAACACAAGCCACTGAAACTGTAATTAATCCTGTCAGGCTGCTAAATGCTGGTACTAAATATAGGTCATTGACCAGATTGGGGGATACTGGAGTGTTACCTGCATCCATTTTAATGATAGATTGATGCCAAACATGATGTTCAAAGAACAACATGTGTTTAGCATTTATTAGTTATAGTCAATAGGAAAAGAATATTTGTGTGAGGGAGATTCTTGCTGTCTGCAATGAGTTATCTCCCTGTATATATGGCCATGGGAAGAGAGCGGAGTTTAGTGAAAATCGGCTTATAAAGAAAGAGAAGGAAAGTTCCAAATTTAAAACTATAAATAGCTCCAATTTATCAACTTTTCAGCAGTAAGTATTGTCAGGCATGGGAACAGTTTTCCAAGTCCTGGGATCTGATCTTATGCCTTTTGAAATCTATGGGAGTCTTTCTGTTAACTTCCATGGGCAAAGGATCCCAGGGCCCAAGAGAGCTGTTAAGGCAGATCCAAGATAAAGGGATGACATTCTGGCTCCGTTCAAGGTTCTGGGAGGTTTACAACGGACTATGAGAGTTTTCAATCGACTTGAACAGAGCCAGGATTTCTACAGGTGTTAAAGGAAAGATCTGTGTCCAGTTCCTTTTGCTTGATAAACGAAGTTGAACTAAGCTTGTCTGAGAAATTCTTTCTAATGTTACCATCTGTGATGTTTTATACAATTGTTAGGCCTCTATAGTCTTCAGTTTAGTTTCAGTTTCAGTCACTGTTTCAAATTTAAGATTAGTCAGATTATAAATTCCAGAGTTAAGGAGACAGTATACACAATTACAGTCTTAATGAACTTCTCTGTTCTAAAAGGCTGCACAAGTAAAGTATTAATATCATAACTATGATGATAAATGTATACAAAATACCCTTTCCCTGCCAACTTGTGGTGGAAAGATATCTTAGAGGTAACTTGCAAATAATAGTCTTTATTATACCTCACCTGATATCTGCCCACTGATCATCTCCACTGGGATTGCTTTTTAATATTCTTAATATCTGGCTTTTTCCAAGTAACATAATTCAAAAGCAAATGAATCCTGATAGAGAAATGCTCTCTTTCTTTGTAGAATTTCCCTACCATTGTATCCAAAATGCTGGTGTGGAACACAGGGTAAGTAATATCCAGGAATAGAGTAGTGACAGTTTTACGTTCTGATATCGCTGAAAAGGAGAGCGTCCTGATTTTTCAATGGAACACAGCATTGGCCTTTAGGACCTGAAGATTTTGAAAAAAAAAACCTCAACAAGCATTAATGTTGTGTAATTCTGTATGAGGAAAATGTTTTAAAGAATAATCATTTAGGAGGTTTCTAATCTCTATCAATCACTTTCTCTTCTTTGGACGGTGATAGAGTTGGAGTTATGAGGTGAAAGTTTGGCTCCACTGAAGTCAGTAGGAGTTTTATCATCGGGTCCAATCGAGCCAGGATTTCAAGGCAGCCTTGGTGTTTAAAATATGAGAATAGTTCCCATTGTGTTTTAAATTCTAAAATATTTTTGATTGTTTTGCAAGACATTTGGCATTATATAAATATGATGGTGTGGCAAAAAGCTTTTCTTCTGTGATGCCATGCATGATTCATTCTTAGATTCACCATTCATGAGTAATGCAACCATCCCAATTCACACAAATGAGCTCTTTATGCCAGTGGATCCTCATGCATGCACAGATGGCACAGTAAAGATAGTGAGAAAGGCTAGTCTTCTAATTACGGAATAGGACTATGAAGTAGATGAGCTGGTTCTTGTCTTTATCTGCGCCACTAACTTCCATCCTGTGTGCCAGTGGTCAAATTATTGTAATAAAGTATGGTACAAGCTTTAATTCCTTAAAATGCTTTTAAATCCTGGGATTGAAGGTGCCATTTGAGTGCAAAATGTTATTAAATTACTTACTTCTTTATGTGCCACATAAGTGGGAATATAATTATAGGCAGTGGGATGCTTGATGGGGAAACAAATGCTATGAGTCCATCTGGGCTAGAAGTATTTGTAGTAGTAAGTCTTCACTTACAACAAACAAAACTAGCATAAAAAAGTAAAACACACATATGGCTGGTTTACAGCTACGCAGCCAGCTGTTCCCTGTACTTTCTTGCCAGGAGGCTAAGGGTAAAACCACAATACAGGGCCAGCCGGATCCTCTGCCTACCCTAAGGAGGGCAAATGTAGCCACCACACTTTGGGCGGGTGGGGAAAGCAGTCCAAGCGCTCTGCTTCCCCCCCCCCCCAATGTGGGAAAAATGGGTGAGCCGCTGTCACAAGTCCTGTCACGCCCCAGGGTGGGCTAAGGAGCTGACCACATGGGCGGGTGCCCGGTCTCACCCCACACACTAATGCCCCAACCTGCCTACTATCCTTCCCCCTGCCATGATATAGATGTACAGGAATAGTGAACTATGCCCGCAGCTCTATGGTGCCGGTGGACAGCGCTATGGGGTGGGGCTGCCCAGGACCAGCCTAATGGGAGGCAGCCTGTTACTCCACAATGCCCAAAGTGGGGGAACCTGTAACCTATGATGCATCACCGGCCTTCTCTGGTGAATGTGCCATATACCAGCTGCCCACCTGCCCGTCCCTGGGGCAGATGTGAGTGAACATCTGACAGCTACCAGACTGCTGTCAGCTAATGCGGGGTATGGTCGCCCAGTGTGGGATAATGTCTTGTGTGGCCTTGCCCTAATTCCTCTTTCAGGCCCCTTGCAATACCACAAATAGCCCTTACGTACTATTGAAACACTTGTGGACAACTAGAGGCTGCATTCACAGAAGACTTTTTGCCTGCCTCTTCAATTTCATATGTGAGATCGTAGTCGTGTGTTTTAATGTTCCCATGTTCTCTCCCTGGCTTTGAAAGCTACTACCTATATTGCTGTGGCTGCTTGTAGGTATTCCATGATGCTGTGTGGCTTGTTTTTTTGGATCTTTGGTAATGCATTGTGGGATGCAAGGCAGAGGCAGACCGACAGCAGGATTAATCCCTTCACATGTTAATTGTGTGACTGTTAAACCTTGGTTTCTGAGTTGATTAAATACACATTTTACCTGCAGTATCATGCTACTTAAACTTTTAATGTGATTTTTTAAAAGTGGAAAAAGAGATTTTCACAGACTATCGGTAATTTCAGATGTTACGAGACCACGGTCAATCACAGTGAATCCCCTGTGGTGACCAAAAGTCCTGTAATGTCTGAATGATTTCCACCAGATGTCCACCACAGTGAACCTTCAGCGGGAATCATTCTGACCAGAGGTTCAGTTACTTTGGCTGATTCCGGATCATGGTCCAGCTAACCACGATGTGGGATCGGGCTCAGCGGCCAATCTGGCCATCTCCCGGAGGGCGGGGCTATGTGGCCGCACGTTGCACTGTGCAGCCCTGCCTCCTCCCCAATCCCCTGTAGGAATCTGCCGGCACATCTAAAGGATAGCCAGCAGATTCCTGTCCGGGATCCGAAACGGATCCCAGACCGTGGTTCAGCGTGGCGGGCCGAAGGGCCCGTCATGTCTGAAATTACCCTTAGAGTTTCATGTGAATGCAGCCAGAATGCACCCTTTCCCTATCTGCTCTACAGTGTTGTAGGTTAACTCTTCCTATCCCAGAGCCTGTTACAATGATATATAAAGTACATAACCTATTGGTTATAGTCCAAGTGGTATATTAGATAATTTAAATAACTTAGATAACTTAAATAACTTAGATACCTAAAGTAATATAGATAATTTTGAACAGGCAAGTTACACAAATATTCACACCAGAGGATGAAAGAGATTTAAAAAGTGCTTCCTTTTCATCCTTTCTATTTTCTTAAACGGAAATGAAGTTTGTTTAAAGCTGGACTAAGTGCATTTTTCAAGGTACTTTTTATCTTCTTCCTTTTTTTAAGTAACTATATCACAGGGTGGTCAAAAACCATAAAAACATTTTCAGGGAAATTTCAGAATTGCTTTTGAAATGTCATTATTTCTTCACAAAAATGTTTTTTTTTACAATACAAATTTCAAAATATTGACAACATTGGAATGAAATGTCAGCGTTTGAAGATGTCAAGAAAAAATGTTGGAAATTTGACATTTTAAAATGTTATTTATTTTTTTCCCCACAAAAAGCTAAATTTTATGACAAAAATTGACTTGTCCATGAAATCTCATGCAAAATTTGAAGGGTCAGCATGAGAATTTCATGAGAAAATGTTATTCTTTTAAAACCTTAGTTTCCCCCCTAAATTTTGTTTCACTTTAAAATGTTGACCTACCTCAAGTATAACCAATGCACCAGTGAAGTATATAGGGTGAAGCCACATGAGATAGAGCTGGGAGGCTACCACCATTTCGGGTAGCCTTACCCCACTTTGGGGAGCTGGGCCATGTGATGCAGTGCATTGTGTGGCTGGTGCAGGCAAATGTTGGGGCGGGGGGAACAGCTGACTGCTTCGCATTGCGGATCAGCCTTACCTCAACATGGGTAAGGCTTCCCAAGGCAGGGAAACTTGTGTGCCTGGGCCACGTTTGCCCTGCCATGCAGGAGCACCACTGCAGGGCCTTGAGTGATGAGTGCTGTCACCCATTACGTGCAGTCACATCATGGCCAGGAACAGGATCTTGGTTGGACCAGGGGAGGGAGGTGAGGCAGGGTGTGACCGGTGCCGTGGTCCACCCCAGGCATTGCGGCAGCTCTTGCAGCAGCTGGCCCGACTGACTCCCCTGCAACTGTCTGCCCTGCTCCCCACACTGGCCCCACAGTGTGGTAGCAGTGACTGCCCACCACAAGACCGCACAGGGATCAGGCCGCTGTAGCTCGTCTGGCTGCACCCATAGAGTAATTTATGTGTTATATTACACAGAAAGCCATATGACAGGTTACACTAACTGGGCCAGATACCAACCCACATCTGCAGACTGCATAATGATGTAGAGCTTAATTACATAAAGATCTGCACTTGTACAGAAGAGAAAATGCTGCAGGAAGTGCTCTCCACCACAGGTGTCCTTAGGGACACGCAATAGGTCTAGTCAAATCAGTCTCTGCTCTACAGGAGGCCCCGCCATGGCCTCTCCATGCACTGACCATCAGACTCTCTTGTCTACAGTGTCCCCTGTAGGTTTTTCTTTGCACAGAACCCTGCAGTTCCCAAGGACACCTCTGCCAGTGTGTTTTGTTCCTCGTAAGTCTTTGCATAGCTGAGCTCTGAATTCATAGTAGTCCTTTTGCTTGCAGTTGACCGGGCCACCTATGGCATATTTTTCAGCAAGAGTAAAGGGCAGTATGTGGCCCTTAGGAGTTTTTGTTTTAAAACTAAAATCTACAAGTAGTGTGAGAAACACCACTACTGAGGGCTTTTGGCAAGTAAGAAAAGGTTTCCAATGCAAAGAGGAAAAAAAGATTCACAGAGTAGAATGTGACTAGTGGAGTGATTTTTGCACAACACCTTGCCAGTAATAACACATCTTCCAGTCACAGTAATGATCTCTTAGCCTAAAGTGAATAATTCTTGCAAGCAGAGAGGTGGCAGGGGGAACCATGGCCTCTTTACATTCTTTCCAACAGAAGTAGAAGAATAATTATGAGTGTACTGCTCCAGCTAGGAATATTGTAACCAATATCACATATTATTTTTAAATGAGCTCTTAATATTTTTAATTAGCTCATTCATCTCTCTTGGGAAAACAATAGTTCAAGGAAGTGGTGTCTTTTCAGCCTGGACATCATGTGGTCTCAGGGATTATAGAGAATTTGGTTCATCAAATGTGGATTAATATGTGTCCATGACTCTCACAGGTTTTTGAACACATGGGGCTCTTCTCCAGTTGCTGAGGAGATATTAACTGGTGTGTATATGAGCCTTTCCTTTCCTGAAAATCAACCCTTGTCCTCATTTTCTCCTGAATTGTCTGTCCCCTGCCTTTGCCATGAGGTTAGGAAGCCTCTCTGACAAGCCTTACTGACTCTTCAGTTGCAAACAACTGATGGGGGATGTGAAGGAACAGTGGATGCTAGTACCACTTTTTTACACCTTGCCCACCTCCTTACACTACTACCACTTACCATAGATGACAGCCTAAACATGACTCAAGTGCTTTAAGTACTGTATAACAGGGTAAGCGAGGCTCCCCATTACGTGAAGGCTAACAGCTAGGTTAGTCCCCTTGAAACAGCAGGAAATTTCCTCTTAGAGGGAGCAGTGCTGCTGGTATTCCAGGTGCTGCTAAGCTGAAGCCAATGAGACCAAAGCTCAGGAGGAAACGATCTCAGGATTGTTATCCAGTGATTACAAAGTGGTACCTGTTTACATGGACATTTCTATCCAGTGATAACTTTATTCCAAGATAGGATGTCAGTTCTAGCCATAAAACTCTGGCGCTAATCTCAGGATAGTTGACTATCCTGAGATAAGTCGTTTAGATGGACATAATCACCAGATAATTTAATATCCAGATAATACAAAACCTAAACAATTGGGTTTTGTAAACACCGTATTTTTCTGTTATCCTGGGACTGTAATCACTGTATGGAGCATTTAGACAGACAAACTATCTCAGGATTAATGCTATAGTTCCGGGATAAGTGTCCGTGTGAAAATGCCCTGACAGAGAGTCAAACAGGTCCAGCAGTCGGAGTCCCAACATTCATATAGTTTACTTGCAGTCCTAGCCCTGTCTATACTCCAGCTCAGCCAGACAGCAGTCCTCTGGCCCACCCACAGTTACAAGAGTCCCAGTTGCAAGGGTCTCAGGTCATCAGTCCAATCTGGTTGCCCTTGCTTAGGGTTTTTGCAGGTGTAGTTGATTTCACTCATCGGTATGAGTCAATCTATTTTTAGCTAACATTAGTTCAGTTATAGATGTCACCCTTGTTCTGGTGCCCCTCCATGAGACAAATTAAATAGGAATATTTAATTATCCCATGAAGCCAAAGAACAAGAGACTTCTGCTCATTTTTAATGCTTCTTCCTCACTCAACAGTAATAGGACTTATCCTCACTAGCCGGGATAAATGTGTTATTCAGCAGTTCATTTTTATGCTGTCGGTGTGCATGGTGGGGTGAAGGAGGGACAGTGGGTGTTAACAGACGAGACACTAGCCCACAATAGCCTACATTGGATGGGTGGCCACCAACTGCCTGTCTATTAGGTGGCCACCAGATGTTCATTCGCACATGCCACACCACCGCCCTGCAGCCCCCACGAGAATGTGGAGCCTGCTGTGTGGGCACATGCTGGCTAAGCAGGGTGACTGCACACCCACAAGGCTGCCTCCCATCTATTAGGGTATGTGCAGCCTCCATGTGTGTACAGATTCACCAGGACCATAGAGCACCAGGCGGAGCAGCTAGAGCCGTCTGGGGAGTGAGCGCTCCCTCTGCTCTTGCTCTCACAGGCGCTGAGTACCTCCCTACTTTTGCTGTGCTTGTTTACTTTTTGGAGCACACCAAAAAGTGAAAATAAACAAGAAAACTGATGAAAACCACAGCAGGGGTGGCTCCCTGTACCCAGGGGTCGCTGTGGCTGTGCGTTAGGTGAAGAGGGCTGGGGAGCAGAACACGGCGCCTGCCTGAGTGGTGGCTGTGCGCAGGCTCTACAGAGTGACCGTGAACTCCAGAGGACTAATCTCAATTGTTTTCACCAAGTATGAGACACTGTTGGCATATATACATAGTAGGAGGCAGAAACCTTTGGTACTTATAGGCAGAGTTGATGGATATGGCAATGTTTATTTGCTACTATGCTTCAAAAAGGTATTCGTCATCAACTTTGTAGTGAACTTTCCTCTTCCATGGAAAACATCAAAGCTGAGGTTTAAAGTTCTATAACCTTTTCTTGAGAACTGTACTCTTGAGTATTTCTGTTTCTTGTTTTGTTTTGTGGTCACTAACCACAGGAGAAATTTGTCTTTTTTACATATGCTGGAAATAATTTACTGCCCTTAGAAATATTAAACCACAAAAAGTCTACATTAAAGTAACATTAAAGGTCTGCCTAAAACCCACAAAAAGCCAGGAAATTGAGAGTTAAAGCTGAAACTCTGATGTGACACTCCATCCTTAATTCACCTCATACTAGTACCTAGGTTCAGATGATTTTTCAAGCCACTGAACAAATGATGATGTGTTACATACCAGGCATATTTACGAGTACCTGCACACAACAGGATGAGTTAAATAAATATTTAGTAAGGAACAAATCCTGATCTCTCATAGACCAAGGAAATTCTTTGCAAAAGAATGCAAAGGACCAACACACTGGTCTCTGCTATCACTGCTAATTCTGCTTCTGTCTCTTAAGAACAGCTGTAGCATCACTAGTCTGCTACATCAGGGATTCCCAACTTTTTTAAAAAGGGCTCAGGTGCACCAGTGCTTCATAAACACTTTCATGGCACACCCATGCTTATCTACTTGCATACTCTACATAGCCATACACTTAAACGTGGTATAAACTGAAAACCCTACTTGCATGTAACCAAAAACAAAATAAAGTGGGTATTAACTGGGTATTACTCCTTACACCTATAATATTAAATTAAAATGATCTAACTTGATATCGATTATAACTAGAGCTGAAAGAGGGTACTCATAAAAATGGGTAACCTGTCAAATTTCCAGTACCTTGAATCAACCTGGTAATGATTAGGTACCACGCAGTACCCGATTATGACTTGATCGGGTACCTGATGTACCGAAATGTCAACTTCTAGTTCTGAAATGCCAACGTCCAGTACTGATTTTGTGACATTTTGGTTGATATATCCTGACATCGATTTATCTGGTTTCCATCAAGTTCTGAGAATTTTTTGGCAAATTCTGGTCTGGAAAACTATTCCAAGTTTGAATTTTTAAACTTTTTTCCCCCCCCCTCTGGTTTTTCTTCTTAAAACGTTTATGTGATTTCTGTCCCAGAACATCAACTTTTCGATCCCAGGAAACTTCTTCCAGTAACTTTTTTTTAATTGTGCCAGCTTTTCATTTTTCCAACTCAGGATACTGATTGGTATACCGATATACCAATTGGGAATCTGTAAATCGAAAAATTAGTAGTGGAAGTACCTGAATTTTCAGGTGCGCTGGTACTTGATTGTTACCAGGTAACCCATTGAGTACCTGGTGCGGTACCTAAAAATGTGGGTATTACTCATGGGTACTAAATTTAGTACCCATTTCAGCTCTAATTATAAATATTATAAACATTGCCTTGAAGGTTCATCAAGCAACTCGAATTATATAAATGTTCAGGGTGCCCCTAACAACCTGCAGAGTGAGGAACAACCTGGCACACTGACTGGGAACCTCTGTGCTTACATATCCATGTGTCCATTTCCAATCCTTGCTCCCTTTTGAGTCAGATACTGCTAAAAACAGATTTGCTTTGCACAGTCTCAGAATTCTGCTCCATTACACACAGGAAGACAACAATTTATCTGCATCGTCTCTTTCTGCTTTGCTATATTCCATGCTGGATCTGTTGAATTCTGTAAACATGCAACTCTGCAACTCTTTCATGCCTTGGAAAAAGCTCTCATCTAACCTATATCATATGTATATTCTCTGTGACATGTATTCAGAAAAGGGATTCTGAAAATGGTGTACAGGATCTCATTCTAAGTCTGGACTACTCTGAATTATAGTCAGGGATCTATGTTCACTGTGTTTTCCCTATTGGCAGCAGTGGGGAAAACACAGAGAACACAGGTCCCTGAACAGAGCGAGTGGAATTATATCAGGATGGGACTAAAAACAAACTGTAGTTTAGAAAACACTGCAGCCTGTGATCCCTGGAGCTATTACGGAGTCAGGCAGGGAATGCACATAAATGAATCCAGCACTCTGGAGAACAATTGTGTCTGGACCCAGGAGTCTTGTCTTTGTGTTATCTCGAATGGATGAGTTACATTCTGGAATACGTCCAGTCCTGGAGTTCCTTTAGAGGCTTCTTACTGACATGACAGTCATTTATTACTTATTGCTGAAAGGAAGGGACTTCTCCCTTAGCAGTTCTGTCACCTGCTTTGCATTCAGCTCCATTTCAAACATCCAAATCTATACCTCTTGATTGTAAAGATAGCATGTGACAGTTTCCTGCTTGACTGTTATGTATCTTCTGTATAACTTTGCTGTTGCATTTTCGGGCTAGATTAAGCCTTTAGTCATATCTAAGTATGATGCACTAGATGATGGGCTCAATCCTAAACATACTTGTGCAGGAGTAAGTCCCACTGATTTCAATGAGACTTATGCATGAGCAACTGTGTTTAGGATTGGGGCTGATAGCATTTTTCCCGGAACTGCTTTGAGATTTAGGTGGAGTGGAAGGATGATAATCCAGTTTGATTAAGGGGGCTCTTGCTCAGCCTACCTGGGTCTTGGATTTAGTCCCGGTGTGCAGTGTATCTTTTGGTCACCTCCCAGGTGAGTAAGTAAGCAGGATGAGGATGGAGAGTGGTTCTGTCTAGGCAGAGCTTTCAGTCCTCTGTTTTTCCACTTACTGGGCAGAGTACAAGCAGAAAGAGTGGGTAAATTGCACCTTGAGAAGAGTTTTTGTAACTTCTTTTCACTTCTGGAGCAAAACAACAGCAAAGGAGTAAATGACTACGAGAGGGGTTATCCTGAGAGCGGTAGTGCCTGAGTCTATTTCTGGGTTGGTGCACACACCACTCCTTGTTCAGGGCTGTGCATGAAAAGCATAATTTAGCCATAAAGGTTTGAGGGCTCAATTCAGAATGGTCTATTTACAGGGTTTTCAGGTAAGAGGTCACGAATTCCAGAAGGGGAATGTTATTAACATGTGTCAACAAACTTTCTAGGATGCTGGATCATTACTGGTTACACTGAAGAAAGGTCTCGATGCATAAATAAGTCAAGAAACATTGCTCTGCTCTACAGATTTCATTGTATCAAATACTGTTATCCAAAAGGCACAAATATGGTGGGTCAGATCCTGTCTCTGATGAAGTCAGTAGCAAATTGTTTTCAGTGGGATCAGATTTGATCCTTTGCGGCAGAATACTCAAATGCTACTATGCTAACTGTGCTATTATTTACGGTGAGATTTTTAATGAATGAAGTGAGTGAGAGAGTGTGGGAACTGGTGTACAATGGCAAATGATTACAATGGGTGTTTTCACACGGACAGCACCCACACCTCTGCCCTGACTCACTCCGTTTAAAAGTGGCCCACCAGATGTGAAGGCAGGGCAGGGCAGGGCAGGGCAGGCTGTCCCTGCTCTGGGGCATCCCTGCCGGTGGTGCTCCAGAACATCCAGGAGCACTGTCAGTGGAGCAGGCAGCTCAAATCTGGGGCACTGGCTGGAGGCAAGGCTGCTGTCTGTCTGCTCGGTACAGCTGCTGCAGCCCTACTCTTGGCCAGGGGTTGCCCCAGGCAATGCCATAGAGTTGCAGGCAATCTGCCCACAACTCTATGGTGTGGAGGCTACTGCCACCAGGTTGTTTAAACCCAATCCAGGCTGGGCTGCAAGTGGGCAGACATGGAGGAGCACCCCTGGAGCTGCCCCAGGGATGAGCACCCCCGCATCCCTGTGAAAACACCCAATGATATTATCATTCACCACAGATACATTATTGGCTACAATACAGCTTGGAAGCCTGATCTACGTTATAGAAAGACCACTGCACTACCAAACCTTTGGGTTATAACTTCTGCTTCATGCAGACAACAGTGCTTATGATTATGTCACTGTTTTAACTCTTCCCTTCTGTCCTTTTAAGAATTTTTTTTTTTATAAAGCTTTCAAGATGGAGTAATCCTAAATACCTCGCATTGAAATGATAAACTGCCTGTTGTGCCTTTACTTTGAACAAGTTCTCCTGCAGAGTATCATATTTAAATAAATTGCCATTGAGTATAGCAAGCAGCACAATCATGCACATTCAAGTGGAGCCTTTTGATCATATGCTGCAATGCAATCAAGAATCACATGAGGATTCAAGTATGCCCCAACCTTGCTCTGTGCTAAAAAGGTGATAGAGGGGAAAAAAGAGTATTAATTGTGGTGTTAGAGTAATTGGCAGGAACAGGAGAGCACATCTCTACCATCAGCCAGTTACACATTGCACTGTATATAATTGCAAAAGGTTCCTATTCACTACGCTGTACTAACCTGAGCAGGCACCCACAGCTGAAAGATTGTTAGCATATATTTCTTTTCCTCCCTCCCAGATAAATAAAAAAATAATTCAGGGTTTTTCATCTATAAAGCACATTAGGGTCACCAATTGGGTATTGTTAACTGATGGATTGAGGAAATTTATGAGGCTGTTGAACTTTAGCCAATAATTTAGCCAGTGCAGAGGCAACAGATGTGGAGGTGGAACCTTTCAAGGAATGTACTGTGCTGGTTGAACAGTATCTCTGTTCTCAGTTGAATTACAAGTGGGAAAACCAATACAGTAAGAAAGTGACAACTGATGCTGTCTAAGGATATTACTCACATGACAAAGATATGCAGTTTGACAAACATATTTTTATAGGCATAATATTTATTACACATCCAGACAGAGCAATTTTTGACCAGCAATTACATAACTGACTTCATGTTTGTTCACCTCTCTCACAAATATCTGTTTGCTCTTTTTCATGCTGCCACTGGAACATAGGGCAGCCTCTAACATCTGTAAGGGAGTACTCTTTCCTCTTGGAAATTCCTTCTCCAGACCCACTTCTACCGAGATGCCAACAAAAAATTAATCATTCAGTTTTGTGAGATTCAGAAGCATAGGTGATATTAATTTATTTGTAAATGCATTTATTTTTATTTGTCTCGTAGATGGTTTGCATTCTGACTCTGGGAGTTCTCAAAGGCAGGAACTGAGGCTGCTTTCACATGAGACACTAATTATGGGATTGTAATTTGCTCCTGTAAGTTATCCTACTCTTACAGTGATGGGTGTGTCATGGGGACATGGGGGCAACACACCTGTTTGGGGGGAAATGACACACATTTTGGGGATATGTGTAATGTAATATAAAGGGTTAACAGATTGTAAGCTCAGTTGGAGCAAGATACTGAATCCAGTTGCCAGAGTGGGGGGAGGTATTCCCTTTGTTATAACAAGTTGGCAGTTTATTGCCAAACAACGGCCAGGTCAACCTGCCACCTTGTTACAATGACAATAGCCAGGAGACACATGAAGTAACCTGGGGCCTCCTGCGAGGAAGAAGAAGGAAGTTCTTCTTCAAGAATTAGCTTTTCTTCCATCTTGGACTTCAACAAGTAATCAGCTCAGTAGAGTAGCTGCTGCAAGAATGCAAACTATGGACTAAAAGCTTGGCCATGAACTAAGACTTGAACCCGGTCTTCAACATCCAGACTGAGACAGCATCTGATGGACCTGTATTGCACCTCTTAGGGTAAGATACAGTCAGGGAATATCAGTGGATTTAGAATGCATGGACTTTATGTTTGATTTATTGACTTGCACTATCTGATCAAAGCCTTGTACTTGTATGTACTCAATATATGTTTTATAACCAAGCCTAGCATGCTTGTGTCTTTATTTGGCTTTGGGGAATTCACTTGGGGGTACTCCTATCTAGGTGAGAGCCTAGATGAACCTTTTTCATATAAGACAACCCCACTGCAAAGTCTTCCAAGCTACAGGTGGCCAGAGAACGTTCTCTGCGTTACGGCTGGGCTGGGAGATCAAGGGGAGGCTTGGCTAGGGGTGCGGACCTCTGAAAGCTCCCTGATTGCAGTGAAGGTTTTCTGATCACATGGGGACCCATGTGGGCACAGGCAACTGGGTTGCGGCTGGCCTGGTGGAGCAAACGGGGGTACAGCCTCTAAAGGAAGAGAGGGCCCCAAATCCAAACCCCGGTGACAGGGTGTTATGGTTGCACAAAATTGGAAATGTGGGAATACCTGTTGGTAGTACAGTCGTGAGATGGCAGGCATGGAAACCAGCAGGATGGAGCCACGGTTTATTCCCAGCTAGTTAATTTTACCCATCTTGTTAATTTCACCTTGCTTTGCTGCTGTGGAGAATGGTAGATCCTGCCATTAGTGAGACAGTCATTGGAGATGCATCTTGTGAAAAGGGTGGTCAGAAAATAAGTAGCATGATTTTAAGATTGCTGGAAGATCGCAGGAACAAGAAAATTGTGGGAGACACTAGGTAATTTCAGATGTTACGGGACCACGGTCAACTACAGTGAATCCACTGTGGTGGCCGTTTGTCCCGTAATGTCTGATGTGCATTCCGCCAGATGTTCACCCCAGTATACCTCCGGTGGGAAACACATTGACTACGATTCTGGACGTCCGGCCGCCCAGAGGTCCAGAATCGTGGTTAGCTGGACCATGATCCGGGATCAGTCGAAAGTAACATCTGTTACCTTCAGCCAGCCCAGATTGTGGCCCAGACCGCGATGTGGGATCGGGTGCAACGGCCGGATTGGCCACTGCGCCACCCGTCTCCCAGAGGGTGGGCGGCCGGGGGAGCATGGGGGGGGGCTGTGTGGCCGCACGTCACGCTGCTCAGTCCTGCCCCCTCCCCAATCCCCTGAAGGAATCAGGCCGGCACGTCTAAAGGACGACTGGACTGATTCCTGTCCGGGATCCGAAACGGATCCCAGACCATGGTTCAGTGTGGCGGGCCGAATGGCCCATCACGTATGAATTACCTACTGTCTCATGTGAAAGTAGCCCAAGGGCGTTTTTAGATGAGTGGGCAAATCTAGTGGATTGAAAAATCCACTTTTAAAAAAGTTGCACGGGGTGCATTTACACGCACCGGAGGTCGCCGGCTGCCATTGAAAACAGCGGCACCCGGCAGCTCACACATTTTTTTTAAAACCGTATTTGTCAAACCTTGATATCGGGGTTTGACAAATCACATTGGCTTAAATCACATTGAAGTCAATGGGAATAGATTGTTCCTAAAACTTAACATATGCTTAATTCTCAGTACTCAAAGCAGGTGACCAGTGTCTCCCAGTACCATCCTTGACATATACTTAATGAAAACTAATTAAAACTAATTAAATGCTTAGTCCTAATCCTCTTATGAAACAAAAGAGTGGGTTTTAATACATGTGAAGGGGGGAAGCCAGCACCCATATTCGATCTGTGGAGTCCTCATGCTGCTCCCACCCATGTGGGCAGCGTTGGGAGCTTGTGCCATCCACGGCAGATGGTGCTAGCACAGTCTTCCCCCTTAAGGGCCTCCTGACAGATAAGCAGCCACTCCAGTGATCTCGCTGTCTCCAGGTGGCCCAAAGACAGCGAGATTGCTGCCCCCTGCTGTCAGGCAGCCCCTCCGGGACAGTGCAAGCGCTCACACTCCTCTCCCTCCCTCTCTTACCAGTTGTCAGCTGAGAGAGCTGCGCTAGTGCTGGCTCTGATGGAAAGTACGATCACCGCCAGGAAAGGCCTCTTCCCTGCCCATGACCCTTCCATGCCTGTTGCCCACCTTTCCTGCAGGGAAGGGAGCGGGGATGAAAGCCAGCGTGCGGTCCCAGAGGAGCTGCACAGATCCTACAATCCTCTCAGTTCCTTTCCTGAATGGAGAGGGGATTGCAGGATTTGTGCGGCTCCTCCAGAGGGGCCACACACTGTCTTTGATCCCCGCTACATTCCTTTCCCAGGAGGAAAGGAGCAGTAGGCATGGAAAGGGGGGTCATGACCAGGAAAGAAGCCTCCCCTGATTGTGATCCCTCTTTCTATCAGAGCCAGCACTAGAGTGCCTCTCTCAGTTAACAACAAGCTGGGAGAGGGGCCAGCACTCTCAGCCAGCTGCTTGCTGAGAGGGGCATGCTAGCCGTACTTCTATGGTGCTGACAGAACTGGGCTGCGGGGGAACCTAGCAAATGAGACCTGGCCCCGTGGTTGCCCATTGCCCCGGTTTGGGCCAGGTTAACACGCATGGCGTGCTCCCCCTTCCCATGATGACACTGTGATGCTGCCCTGGGGCAGCCCTGGGGCAAAATTCTGGAGGCCACCATTCTGGCAGGCAGGTAAATACAGGGGACAAAGAGGTGTCAGTAGGGAGCAACCTCTCGTCTGTTAACACTCAGTGTCTCTCCTACCTAGATCTTCGGTGTCTTTAGACATAACATCAACAGGTGTCTGAATGTGTGTTTTGACCTTGATGTGATGTTTGACCCTGTGTTCACCATGTGACACTGCTTAGACACACAGTCCATCTTGGGGCAAATTGGTGTTTTGCTTGCCACCCGGTCTCAGCACGCAAGCTCTGCCGCCTCATTCCGTGTTGTTCCTGCTAACACATCAAGCGATATTATTGAACACAACGTTGGCCACGTGTTCAGCCAAAACACGCAAATTGTCCTTGTGATGCAATGGTGTTCACATCGCGTGTTCAACAGGTGGCCAAATTGGGGTTGGAATTGTTATGGTGCTTACACACAACGGCCAAACACATGCTTAGGGGTTTTGACACCCAGTCTTTATGTCATGTCTAAAGACATGACATAAAGACATGACAAAATCTCTTGTAGAGATTTTTTCCTGTCAAGAGAAGAGATGAGAGGCCCTTTAATAGAGAAATGGTATTCTTCAGTCTTACATAGAAGTTTTGCAGTGACCTGTTTTAAATGGGGGTTGTTTTGAACCATTATTGAAAAATAATGCTTAGTATTTTTGGTAAATTGAGCAGCAGCCTCCCATGAATTGTCTTTTACCCCAACCCTGTGAAGTAGATGTGAGCAAAGTGATATCTCTGGTCTCTGGCTTTATATAGCTAGGGGAGAAAGCGGGGGAGCAGCAGTCTCTGATATCACCATACCTTTCAACCTCTGGACTCTGAAATGAGGGACAGCAGTAGCACTCAGAATGCGGGACATCCTGTGGGACATCACTTGCATAAAATGTGCATATGTTAATTTGAATGTGTTTATCCCCATCCCATACAGAAAAGGGCCTCCAGCCCCCACTTTGCCACCCCACCCCATGCAGGCATGCAAAAAAATAAAGAGAACCCAGCCCTGCAGTTTGTGCATTAGCTGCTGCTGCTACTGCTTGCGCACTCTTGCAGGAATGAGTGCCCTGCCTGTGGCAGCATATGCAGCAGCAGTCATTAGAAGGCACCCACCGCCAGCAAGCCGCAGTATTGGGACTAGCTATTGGAGTGGGCAGCAGTCATGGGCTGACGAGGAGGCATGGGTCAGCTCTGTTTCTGAACTGGAGCCACGTGATTCAAGACTGCTGTTCCTGAGAGGCAGCTGAGCCAGTGCTGCAAACAGAAGTAACTGTGCTGGGAGACAAACAGTTAAAGAGTTCTCCCAGGGAAGCATGGCCTTTGTGTGAGTGAGTGTACTGGTAGGAGGAAGACGGGGTGGGGCAGAACACTGCATAGCAGGAAGGAGCAGCTGCTTGCCCTGGTCAAATCCAGGACAGGAGAAGAGCAGTGCAGGGCAGGTGGGACAGGAGGAAAAAGAAGCTCAAACCCATGAAGTCCTATGCAGTCTGGTACACTTGAGAGGAATGAATATCACAATCCCTTCTTAGAAGAGATGGCACCTTTTAAAAACACTTCCCCTGCCCAGGCCCTCACAGTGGAGTGAGTGTCACTAGCATATTTCTCTCTTCACAATGAAAAAGACAAATTGAAGTTTCCGTAGCCTGGTTCATGTTTTTTTTCTCACAATGATAGACCAGCCTCATCCAGACATAATCATGTTTAAGTTCACCAAATTCAAACTGAACGTGTGAATCAATAGCCTTACTCAAGAGATAACAACAATGGTACTTCCCCAGAGCCAATAAATAACAATTTACTGGGTTAGGTTCCACCAAGCGCTGGAAGGTATAAACTAGGGGTGGGAATTTCAGTTTTGGATAGAACCAAAATGGCTCAAAAATAAAGTCGTAAACTGAAATTGCAGTTCTTTTTGGTTCTGG
>QEPC01015050.1:5913983-5946952 GCA_003113815.1 Sphenodon punctatus
AGTTTGTTCTCATTGACTTCAATGGGAGAAAATTCATTGAAGTCAATGAGAAAACCCCCAAAAACTGAAACCGAAATTCTATTCGGAATCGCATCCCTATGTACTGCTGTGGGTGGGCAAGGATAGCAGGCACTGGACCACCTCCCAGAGTTATAATAGCCTAGAAGAAAGAAACAGCATCAAATAGCTCTACAGAAAACAGAATGGAAAGACTCTCCATTATAAGATACCATGTTTATGAACATTAAGTTATTCTTGGGGTTATCTTTTGCTTTATTTTATTGTTTGCTGTAAAAAAAATTTAATATAAATTCTCACAGCATATAATAAACCTGCTCCTGCAAAATGCTGAATGCTCCCATGTCTCATAGGACGTAAACAGATGGACGGCAGTTCCAGGGGCAGCTGTGCCTGCCTGCTTAGGCAGCCCTGTTTGCGGCACTCTGGAACATCCCAGAGTGCCTCCAGTGGAGTGGGCCTGCTAAACCCAAGGCACCAACCCAGAGTGGAGCTGCTGTCTGTCTGCTCGGCCAACCCATGCTGCAGCTCCACTCCTGGCCAGCTGTTGCCCTGACAACACCATAAAGCTGCTGGTGCCAGCCTAGAGCGTTGGGTGATCACCCACAACTCTATGGAATGGGGTTGGGATGCTGCGTGGGCAGACTGTGGCAGGGGAACCTGCTGGGTCCTTCTCAAGTGGACCCAGGCAGGTTTGGAAGTGGGTGGATGAGGGGGTGCACACCCGGAGCAGTTCTGGGGGTGGGCTGCCTCTGCGTCTGTCTAAAAACACCCACAGTAACTTTTGGCAGAGGGCTGATCCATCTCCAAGGGAGTTCTGAAACTGACATGATGGGGCAGAATCAGGCCCATAGCATAAACAGCAACATGTGTAATTTGAGGTTCTGCCTTCAGAGTTACAGAAAGCATACCGCCTTTTGGAAACAGATAACTCAATGTCATCTGAATTTGATTTCAAGGCAGAATGGCAGAAATTCAGATGGCCCACAGAGAAGGCAAATTCAGTATCTGCAATGCAGTATTGCCATCGCCTACTGTCAATTCCAAAACAAAGAAAAAAATATTTGTATCTACAGAATATTGTGGTCCTTAATGGGTGGGGAGGAAGGAATAAAATAGTTTGACTGTTTTATGATCCTAAAAGAGAAATACTTATATGTCTACATTCCTGAAGGCTCTTTGGCAATCTTGGGTGAGGTGCCAATACTGTTAAATTACATTTGTTACTTAGAATTGAAAAGGAATTTTTAATATTTGAAATAGTATCAATAATTTTTTTATCTGCTTTAGAATTTTTTGTTAGATTGAATGATTGTCACTTTGTAGGAAACAACTCTACTGCATCTCTCCAGCACTTAAATTACTTGATTTTTAAACTTTAGGTGGAACACCTTAGAAAATCAGCATCTGTAGCCCTATATATATCTGTATGTTTCTCCATCTCTCTGTGAAGTGGAGGCATCTGTTCCAAAGCAATGGATTAAGCTTTCAAAGTTTATCCTATCAGTGTTTGAATTACAGGGGTGTTTTTTGGGAACAGGCCCCCCTTAATTGCCTTTGAAATAATTTACTTATTGTTTGAGATGGATGGACACTCTTTTGTGAACCAGATGGAGCCTTTCTGGATCCACACTTGTCAGTCTAGCTCTGTGGCATAGTTTTCTTTCTAAGTTAATTTTCTATGGGATGTTAAATGTGGAGGAGGTTCTAACACAGAATAGAAATCCTTTACCAGATGATGAAAAAGGAATCTTTGAAAGTCTATGGCACCCAAAGAGGAATACTTAGCAGAAAATCTGAATTTGGGGCTAGTGAATAATGAAGAACACAACAAATACAGTAAATGCATTGTAGTAGGGAGCAGCTGAGGAGGACTGCTACCCTTTAAGAGGAGTCTGGAGTGTGGACTGACACTGGTGCTTTAAGGCTGGAGAGAGGAAGCCTGGCCACACCCACTCTCCCACTATAAAAAGAAGCACAAGCCAGAGAAGAGGTCAGTCTGTGCCTGAAGACTGAAGTGAGAGGATCTCCAGGGGGAGAGCTGTCTGGTGCTGAACCTTTGATGGGGACTCTAAACTGACTGAAGGACCTATCTAAGGTATTGAAGAGTCAAGTTTGGAATAGGTAGCCAGACGTCTGTGAGCCTGGCTGTCCGAGGGTTAGTCAGGGCTTGGGAACCGGAGGAGTTGCATACTTTGAGAGACTTTAATGCTTGTGTATGTGTAATAAAGACTGGGCTGATTCCTATAAGGACTGGTACTTTTGGGTGCTAATCCTGTGGGGACCTACCACAGACACCACCATCCTGTTACATGCACATCTTCCCCATAAATGATAACCTTCCTTGGATTTTCATAAGCCCTTCTCATAACCATACGTGCAAATATTAGGAACCAGAGTCTGATAACTTTACTCATGCTGAATATGTCCCCCTGACTTATTGCTCAAAGTAAAATACTATTGAGTTGGTAGGATCTGGCTCCATAGTGTTTAAAACTATGATGGTGTAGATATAGAGGGATCCAACCACCTTGTGCAATTCATCTTTTTTATAGAAGTTTTATTTTCAGAAACTATTATAAGAAAATGCACATATACCCCCTCTCTCTCTTTCATGCGTGCACACACAGAATTCACCTGCATTCTTTACCTTCTGAATTTGGAACTCAGAGTATTAACAAATGAGACAATAGCCCCTTGGGGTCAGGGTTTGGTCCATGCATCCCCCACTCACATGTTTAGCATGTAGAGCCTAATAAATGGCTCTGCATGTATTTCTTTTGTATCCAGACAGCCCCCACTTACAGGCTTAGTAGTTAGTTAGTTAGTTAGTTAGTTAGTTAGTTAGTTTATTATAAGTGTGGCCGTAGGCCATTGCCAATACAATTATACGTAGGGTGATTTCAGACGTTATGAGATCACAGTGAACCACGGTGAATACCCACCTGTGGTCACTGTGCCTCGAACGTCTGTTTGGCGGCCACCAGTTGTTCGCCACACTCAATCGGCACATGGGGTCAATTTCAACCACGCTTCCCGGTATTTCCTAGGAAGCGTGGTGAAAGTGATCCCCGGTGGGGACCAAAAAACCCTCACGTCTGGTCGGGCGCCACGGCCCGGGATCACCGGCGGGATCCCGGGCTGTGGCGAATTCGGCCAGACGCTGCAGCTGCATTGGCCCCACCGCTGCCCGCCCATCTCCCTAGAGGACGGGCAGCGGGGAGCGTGGAGGGGGCGGGGCCATGCGGCCGCACGTTGTGCCGCGCAGTCCCGCCCCCTCCGATTCCCTGCTGGGATCCCCCGGCACGTCTGATATGGCGTGACGGGGTCATTCCGGCGGGGGATGAATTGTTTGTTTTTGGTACCGGGCCAACCGGCCCTGTAACGTCTGAAAACACCCAATAATACAAACAACACAAAAAATACATATAAGACAAACAAAGAATAACTTACATTTAATTTACAGTAATCATATATCGGTTATAACTTAAAGATAAAATCATGTATTCCTTATTAAAATAAACAAATTTACATCACTTCCTAGTAGTCCCTAAAATCTCTACTAGTCCAGGTCTGTCAAAGGCTTATATGCCAAAAACCTGGTCTGAAGAATATGTGCCTGAATAAGAGAGTCATGTTCTTAATAACTTCCATATCCGAGCCATTAAGAAGGACAGAATGTAAAGAATGGTCTGTTCTACCTGGTAGCTTAGCAAGAATGTCTCCCAGGAACTGCTGCCGTGGCAGATCATACAGGCAGCAATAAAGGGCAATATGTCCCATTGTTTCAACTGCCTGTTGGTCATAAGGGCAAACTCTCTCGAGAAAGGGGGTACCTTGACAGCGCCCTTCCAACACCCGGGATGGGAAAACATTCAGCCGGGCACACAGCATAACCCACTTGCCCTGTGAGGAGATCCTACTAGTCAGATACATGGCCAATTGGCCCGGGTCAGGAACCCACGAGAGATAGTCTACTATATGGGGTGACTCTGAAATCCTAGTTATTTATTGCTGCCTACCAATATCCCGGAGGCGGGTTACAATTTCCTGACCTACAAAGACCCAGGGCGTATGGGTCAAATACTCAATAGATAATCCAATACGAGTTAATAAGTCCTGTACCTTAACCATCCAGGGACATTTATTAGTATCCTCCCTTAAGGCCACAAAAAGTTCTGAAGCTTGAGGTGCCATTACCTTGCACCAAAAGCGAGACACAGCCTCCATAGCATACTGGTGCCAGGAAACCTGGCCAATTTCAGCCCTGATAGCTGCATGGGGAGTTCCCCTAGGGACACGCAGCAATTTCTGTAGGAATCCAGCCTGCAGAGAATTAAGTTTATTCCAAGGCACAAAAAGTGCCCATATTTCTGAGGCATACAGAGCCTGTGCCCTAACCTTGGCATTATGGACCTGTATCGCCACATCCACTGCTGATCTTCCAGCCCGCGAGAAGTAGGTAAGTATGGCCTGAGAGGGAGCTTTAGCTACCAGAAGTGCTCTCTGCAAATGTGCCCTTCAACTTTCAGTCTGATTGAACAGAAGCCCCAAATACCTGAAAGAAACAACTTGTTGTAACTGATGATCCCCGATGGCCCATCTAATTTTCTCCTTCTACTTGAAAACACCATGACCATTGATTTTTGATAATTAATTGTAAGCTTGGTTAGACTACAAAAGGCCGCAAAGGTCTGCAATTGTCTTTCAGGCCAAGGGAAGTTTGCGACAAAAGCACCACGTCATCTGCGTATAGCAGACAACCTATAGGTCTCGTGCCAAGTCTAGGCGGAAAAAATTGAGAATCAGCCATCTGTAAAATAACATCATTTATATAATAGTTAAATAAGGCTGGCGCAAGGACACAGCCTTGCCTAACTCCCTTTGACGTACCTATAGGGAATGTCAAATGGCCCTGACAATCAATTTTGACAGTCAAGGAGGAGTTTTGGTGCAAGGAGCAAATAAGACTAAGTAATCTATCTATTGTTGATCCTGCTAATTTCTCCCACAGAAGCTCCCTATTGATTGAATCAAATGCTGCCCTCAAGTCTAAGAAGGCAGCAAAGAAAGCACCATTCCGAGCCCTATACTTGGAAATGACATGGTGGAGTACCAGACAAAGCTCTAATGTGGATCGTCCCTGCTGGAACCCAGCCTGCTCTTGTGCTATAATCTGTTCACTAGTCATCCAATCTGTCAGTTTATGCAGTAAATACTTTGCATACATTTTTGTACAGGCTTAGTATTACAAGCCTAATACACTGGCAGGTGTTCTTCCACACCATGCTTCACCCACTCAACCCCTGTCCTGACTCTCAGCTGTGGTGAACCATGGGGATAAGAAGCCGCCGCAGCTGTTTCTTTATTCTGGGCTATGACTCTGGGAGGTGGTCAGAGCCTGCTATCCCCACCTACAGCAGTTCATACCTGGGTTTGTACCTCCCAGCACTTGGCAGCTGGAAATAACCATTTTCTATGCACAGAATGCTGAGTTTATTGAGCAAATTGCATACTTTGTTGAATGCCTATAGTGAAAATCAAAATCAAAAATAAAAATTGAAATTGAAAGCAAGCAGTCTTTACGTGTTGTCACCACCCAGTTTCTCACATTCATGGCTCACGGCAATGTACTGGCAGGTAGCAGCACACAGTTAGAGCTGAAGTGAGTAGGTAGCTTCCTACTTGTGGGTAATACTCAATTGTGGGCAGTAGCTGAATGCCTGACAGGTATCCATACGTAGGTAGCTTCCTATTTGTAATACTTGCAATTGCAGACGGCCTGTTGAATGCCTGACAGACATCCATTTGCAGGTGCTCGATAGGCTGCCTGAAATTGTGCAATGCATAAAAATACCTGGGGGTGGTTGAAGGAGCTCCTTGCTGGCTCCAGGCAGTGGTGGGAAGTTCCTACTTGCAGTGAGAGGGTGGGGGGGGGAGCGAGGGGGGATGGTTATGGGAGGTGGGAACAGCAGGTCATTGAGGGAGGGGTAGCAGTCCAGATCAGTTCTCTCTCTGACTAGATTCCATGTTGCCTGGCCAGGATGCAGACTAGGGGTTGGAAGCTTCTGGGAGCTGTAGTTCCATTCAGCTCCATTTGGCATTTCCTAATGCCCAAGGAGCTTTTTGAACTACACCTCCCAGAAGCCCCTGTCAGCCCTCAGCCCGCAGAGATAGTGTCTCGCTGTGACCTTCTGGGAGGCGTAGTTCTAAAAAGCTCATCCCAAGAGCTTTAGGAAATGGCAGCCAGAGCTCAACGGAACTACAGTTCCCAGAAGCTCCCAGCCAGTCAGATTTCCCTGATGGGCCAAAATGGGAGTCTCAGTGTCAAAAAATGGAAACCTACCAGCCAGATCCTAGTCTACAATCTGGGTAGGCAACCTAGTGTCATGCCCTCCTCTCCTCTTCCTCTCAGTTAACTCCTTCAGTGGTTTAAGGTAGGAACCAGACCCATGGGCCAGATCTAGGAACTTGAAAAGGGCCAAAAAAAACCAACAAAAAAACTTCTGTGGATGGATTTTGTCCATGGGTTAAAGATTTCCCTATAGGCATGATCCAGCACATCAGGGATGGGGAATATTTTCTGGGAGGCCACTTTGAAAATTAGTGCCAGCTCTGAGGGCTGCATACAAATTGGCAGCAGGGTTGCTTAAGGGATGTATCAAGGAAAGGATGGCCCAGATCATGGATTTGTGCCATGAATGTCTCCCCTATCCTTGTGTGCATGCGTTTGCTTACCCTGAGCTCAGTTTTTCAGTGGTTGGAGGGAGGAACTAGATCCGGGGGTCAGATCCAAGAACTGGAAAGGGGCCACATAAAAGTATGCTGCTGGCCACATTTGGCCCCTGGGCCTGAGGTTCCCCACCATTGTAGTACATAATAGAGGTTTCCTAGATAAAGTTTAAACAAAAATCCATAATAAAAGTAAAATTAAATTAAAAATGGATTTCTATTTGGTTTGCCTAAAAATCATCAAACTTTCACTGGTGAATTTTTAAAAAGAAATGACTAAATTCAGAATTCCAACATTTGAAAATATTGAATCCCAAAGCTTGGAATTTAGATTTGTCGGCATTTTTAATGAGAAATTTTGGAATTTCAAGTTTCTGAATGTATACATTCACTATTCAGTTTGAACCTCCTTTGGGTTAAAATAGTGTTTAAAACTGACTGAAATTTTCAGCATTGTTTCAGTGTGTCAGCATTTGACACATTCCATATTTAAACATTCTTTATTTCAATTTGAGTACTGTCATAGTGAATTTAGTATTTTTTTAATTTCACAATTCCAAATGTTGCATTTCAAACCTTACTACATCTTGCAGTTTGTTGTTGTTATTAATTTCGATTTTTTAAATCCCATCCTATCCCTTAGGCTGAGAGTGGCTTTCAGTCCATTAATTTATTAACTGTAACATGAACATTAATAACTAATTATGAAAGTTTTGCTGCAGAGCTCCTTTTGGCAGAAAGATGCATGTAGTCTTAAAGATTTAGCCCTGATGAAGATATTTGAAACTCATTGGCTATTCAGGCATTTTATTAATGTTTTTCTAATTAGTGTGTTCCAATATTGCAACACATGATCATTGTATGGTCATTCAAGTCATTTGTGAATGTACTTTTTATACTTATATTACTCTGTTTATTGTATAATTTGTATTCTATTCTATTCATTCCCCTTTTGGGGAGGTCATGCTTGTTATGGACTATACTTTGTGATTATGAATCCATGAAATATTGTATAATTTGGTATCTTATTAGTCCTGTGATTTTTATGATTTCTTCATATTCCTCTGATATTTATCTGCATTTCAAATCCCAACATTGGGTGATTTCAGATGTGACGGGCACCCGGTTCACCACAGTGGATTCCTGGCGAGGATGAACTGAACAACCACCCCCCGTGGTCAATAAAAGCCCCAAACAGATGTGACGGGACCGGGACCACGGCAGGGAATTGGGCCGCTGGATCACGGGCTGGTGCAGCGCAACAGACGTGATGCTGATTCCCGGCCGTGGTCAAAACACCCACAAGGCAGCGGGCAGGGGTGGGACACAGACATGGCCACCTGAGGGCAAATAAAGCCACAAGGGACAAAAGGGAACGCCCACACAAGGGAAACGGGAAGGGAGGGAGGAGAGGAAGAAGAGCCTGCCAGGTACCACACACAACAGGCACACAGACAACGGGGGCACAGTGCCCAGAAGGGAAAGGAAGGGAAGGGAAGGGGGGACACGGGCGCCTGGACAGCACACAAGGCACACCGGGCACGGGGGGGGGATGGGAGCACAGAACAGGGAAGAGGGGGGGACACAGCACAGGGGCAGGGCAGGACACAGGCACCAGCACAGGAACACAGGCAGTCCCGGAATGGGGGGCCACAGGAACTCAGGGCAAGGGCACAGCGAGAGCCCACACGGAACAGGGAGCAGTCCTGGAACTGTCCAGGGGGCACACACGGACCCCTCATGCCGGCGAGGGGGTGATGGAGGGCAGGCAGGCAAGCCGGTGCAGTGCAGCAGGTCCAAAGTCACAACCCCCCCGGGAGGAAGGTGGGAGGGGCAGTCCAGGGGCCCCGTGACCCTGCGATCACACAGGCACCCAAGGGGGTGTGTGCCGGAGGGAGTGCAGGCAGGCGAGGAGAGTCAGCTGGATCCAGGGGGGCTGGGGCGGCCGAGCAGAGAGCCGGAACCAGGCGCTGGAGAGGGCAACCACGGAGGGGTCCAGCGGGTGCAGAGGCAGACAGGGGGGAAGCCTGGAGGGGGCTCGGAGCCACAGGCAGGGGCAGCAACACCCCTCGATGCAGGCAGCATGACAGGGACACTAGTGAGGGTGCAGGCAGCGGAACACGGCCCCAGGGCAGGGGCGGGAGCCTGCACAGGGGCATGAGGCCAGGGGGCACAGGGGGACTCATGGCCAGCTGCTAGGGGCCACAAAGGGGCGGGGGCTGGGTGCCCCACCCGGTGAATGAGGTGGGGCCAATGGATCATGCCCCGACAGTACCCCAACAAGGACATGTGGTGGGCAATCAGGTAGTAAGCCTTGAAAGGATCCTGCATGGACAAGCCCAGCTGCACATCCGAACGAGACCACACGCCGGACAGCGCCGACAGCTCCGCTGCGGTTGGCTCGGACATGCAGAAGTCAGCAGCAGGGGGCCACGAAAGGTGACCCAGCTCCAACAGCCAGTGATACACTGCCCCACGAGAGCACTGGTACCCACGGGCCCTGTGAACACAGCCAAAGTACGACACAGCCAAGGCAGGACCCCCCTCCGCAAGGCAGACCGTGTAGGCGGCCAGGCTGCACACAGACAGGGTAGACACTGTCTCAGCTGCAGACCAGGCCACATGCGAGCACCTCCTCTCTGGGATGCGCCCATCTGGGAAGGAAACCAGCCCCAGCATCTCAGCATGCAGCCAGCAATCATGGGCACTCGCCTCATAGCCGAAGTAACGAAGGCCAAAACTCAGTCTCGCATAAGCACACGACTGGCTGTCCAGGCAGCCCAGGAGCAGCTGCATGACCGGGGTATGCCATAGGTCACACAGGTCAGACATGGTCTCATGGAAGGTCCAGCTATGGGGGGCCCCATGGGGGTCTGGAAGTGGGAGCTCCGTGGAAACACAGCCAGCCATTGTCCAGCAAGACAGGGAGAATAACACCACAGACAGGGGGGCACAAATTCCCTGAAGGGCTGGGGAGGGGCTCCTGGGGGACCCCAAGGACAAGCGAGGTGGCCATAGGCCGCAACATTGTATAGCAACAGAGCAAGGCGTGGGCTGCCGACCCGTCACAGCCGCAGGAAACAAGCGCCTAGTCAGGACAGCCGAGACTCTAATCAGGCCACCAAGAACATGGTGTAGCATACAGGGAGAGGTGGGGGGTGATGGCAGAAGGTATGCAGCTGCAACAAAAATGCCCGGGCGCGTGCCTGTCTGTGCACCAGGCCCCATGCAAGGGCAGCAGGGGCACCCAACAGCACACCTGTGGTGCCCAAGCCCAGCCACCCTGCTGGGGAAGGCCCAGTCCGCCAGGGGCGGGGCACCGGCTGACCTCAGCCAGGACCGGTCAGGCTGACACCACCCCCAACCCCTGGGGCTGCCACCTCCATGGAAGGGGACAGCGCGGCTGCCTACTGGATGCACCTCGCGCTCACAGCCAAGTGGTATCGCGCCCACACCAACCAGCTGCGCATCTTTACCGCAGAGGTGCACCTGGGTGCCCACCTGCGGGTTATCACCACCTGGGGCAGCACAGGGGCGCGCAGGGCCCACCCCTCCTGGGAGGTTCCCCTGGGGTCCCGGGCTGTGCCTGGAACAGGCAGCCCCTCCCCCAGGCTCTGTAACGAACACCAGGAGTCTGGACCACGTGAAACACATTTATTAATTCACCCGTGACAACCCGCGCCCCACACATCCCTACCTCTCTCCATCCCCCCTCACGCATAGTGTCCCCCATCACACAGCCCTCCCTCTTCCCCCTGGCCCCTCCGGCCCCCACGTGTCTGGGGCCGGCCCCTCGGTCACCCAGTGGGCGCCGCCAAGCAATGGTAGCCCACTTCCCCCCCCACTGTCACTGTTCCCAGCTGTGTCCTGTGTGGTCTTGTAGCCCAGAGGGGCAGGCTGTGGTAGGAGGGAAGGAGGAGCCAGGACCAGAGGGGCTCCCTATGGCGGCTGGACCCTCCTGAGGTCTGGGGGGACCAGGGGTCAAATGCATGGCCCCAGCTGGGGTGGAGGCGGCTGGGGCAGTTGGGGTGGGGGAGGGGGCACCGAGGGGCCAGGCACCAGGCCTGGGGCAGGCAGGGTGCCCAGGGGGGTATCTGCCATCTCATAGGCACACATGGTGCCCGCATGCAGGAGCAGGGAGGTCCCAATATCATGGGACCTGTCGAGCTTCACCGAGTGCTCCCGCACCATCGTTGCGATGGCCTGTTCCAGCCGTCCAAGGGCTTCCACCTGCCTGCTGTCTTCCCGGTGCTCCCGCCACCACTCCAGGCGCACCTCTGCCTGGAGCCTCATGTCCTGAGCCTCTGCTCGTTCCAGGGAGCTCTCGATGGCTGCCTCCATGCAGTCCACGGCCGTGATCATCCACTCCCCCCGCTCCGTTGATGTCCGGAGTATGTCCTCTGCCTGCTCCTCCCTCTGGTGCCAGGCCTGCACTTGGTACTCCCTCATGTGCTGTGCCGGGGCCCGGGCCTGGGTGGCTGCAGGTGCTCTGGTTGCTCTGTAGGGTAAATGGAGGTGGGTTATGTGGGGTCCCAGGCGCCCACCTCCAGGCAGGACATGGGCCCCCGGGGTCCATGTCCCCCCTGGGTCTGCCCCAGGGCCTGGACCCCCGCCCATCTCCCTCCCTCCCGCTCCCTGTGTCCCAGGTCCCCCTCCCTGGCCCCCAGATGCGCCCCCACCCTATACGTGTGCCTCACCTGGGTTCTCTGCCCACTGCCTGGGCACCTCCGCTCCAGCTTCCTCGTCCGCCTGCCCCTGCTGCAGTGCTGTCCTGTGCCCTGTGGGGGTGTTCTGAGGGGGCGGTCTGGGAGGCCGGGTGTGGTCCCGGCTGCCCCTCCTGCCCTACAGTCTGCCTGGGGGGCCCAGGGGGCCCCCGGGCCATGCTTCCCCCACCCTCCATCACCCTCCCTTCCCCCGTCCCCGGGCGTGCCTCCCCTCATGACTGCTTGCTTACCCTCTATGTCCATCTTGGACCCCTCCAAGGCTAGCCCCTTGGGGTGGGTGGGGTCCCACTGGGACCACTGGCTGAGGGTGATGAGGATCCCGGCCTCAGACTCTGTTTCTCCGGCCTGGGGTGGGAGGCTTGTTGGGGGGGGGGGCTGTTGGTGCCGGAGGTCCTGGGGCATTCCTCCTGGGGGTTCCCTGCCCTGGACCATGGCGCTCCCCACGAGGTGTGGGGCCACGATGGACCCCTTCATATGAAGGATGTGATCCAGGGCATCATAGTAGGGGACACCCCCATTTCCCGCACTATGTCCTGGAACATGTGCTAGTTTCTCTGGTTGAGGGCAAGCTCCAGCTGGTGCTCCAGGGTCCCCCAGATCCTGATGAAGTCCTGGGTCTCCTGGAACCCCTACTGTCTCCCCCCCCGTGGTAAGTCCTTCTCCCACTTCTCCCCTGTGGGTCCTCCTCATCCTCCTCTGCCTCCTCTTCCTCCTGTTCCTCCTCTGCCTCCTCCTCCGCCCATGCTGGGCCTGTCTCCTTCAGGGACTCAACCTCCCGGGCCCGTTTCCGTGTCTGCAGGACATGGGGGGTTGTTTTACGGTGCGGTCCTGTTGTGCCCCTGTCCCGCGGCCCAACCCATCCCCCCCATGCCGGGTGCCTGGCCAGACCCCCTCCCCCCAGTGGTGTCCCTGTGCCACCTGTTCCCCTCCCCTTGGTTCCCCTTACCCATTTCTGGGGTGCCTCCTCCCCCGGTCCAGCCGACGTCCCCGGGGTGGCCTGCCTCAGCTGCAGCTGCTGTGGTTGTCCCTCTGCCTCCTCCATCTGCAGCATGACCACCTCATCGTCCTCCTTCTCCTCCACCTGCACTTTCTCTACCTCCTCCTCCACCTCCTCCCGCCTCGTTCTCTCACCCACCACTCTCCTCCGCCGCCTCCCTCCTCGCTCCATCCTGCCACGTTTCCCTGTTGCTGATTGCCCTTTAAATATCCCTCCACGGTCTGTGTTGTTGCTGGTTGCCTGGCAGCGACACTGCATGCTTTGTTCCCCGCTGGGAATCATTTCCCTTGATCCCCGCCGGCGGTTGCCGTCCACACGTTATTTTTTTTGGTTTCCCGTTGGGAATCTCTTTGACCACGCTTTCGGAGATGGTCCGAGGGGGAGCTCCGGAAGCGTGGTTGATTTTGACCCCATGTGGCTATTGACTGTGGTGAACATCTGGTGCATGCGTAACAGACGTTCAGTGCGCTTTGGCCTCCCCGCGGGATTTACCGTGGTTCACTGTGGTTGAGCGTGATCTCGTAACATCTGAAAATACCTATTTTCTTGAAAATGAAATTTATGTTATGTTATGAAATTTATGTTATGTTATGAAATTTATTTATGTTATGAAATTTTAGTCATTTTACACGTTGATATTTTAAAATATAGATGGATGGATGTGAATGTATGTGTTTGGCATTTAAGGATATTTAGATATTTCTGTTAATTGGACACTGAAGCTTTTCTAAAATCTGTACTTGACCTAGAAAGTGCTCCCCACGAACTCCAGCTGCATGTTTTCTTTTTCCTTGTTCTGTGGGATGTATTGCTGCATATTTTGCAGCAATGCTATTTCTGTTGTGATTGATCGATTGCAGGGCAAACTGTTTTATTGAATGGAATTCTAGAAGGTCTGAAGCTTTCTTGGCCCTCAGTTTGCTGGATATGGCTTCTTCTGTGGGGATTCAGTTTGGTAACTATGCAATCATTCCAGCTTTACCTGGAGGGGGGGAGGGGGCTTGAATGCTGGAGACTCTCCAGACCTATCATTTGATCTCTGTTTAATGGACTAGATCCACCGTCCCAAGGTGCAGTTTTCTACTCTCCATTAAGTTTCCTACTGGACTCATGAGGCAGCAGCAGTCAAGAGAGGATAGACTCCAGAAGAGAGCAGGTCATGGGAGGGCTTTCAGCAGGGAAAAGCTCATTAATTTTCAGCCTGGCTGTATAGGAGCCCCACCAATGGGAGTTCTTGGGAGGAGCAAAGAATCTGTGCATCTCCCAGCTGATCTGGCGCAGCTCACTGCTGGGTCATCCCTAATCACTTTTGGCACCCTAGCTACAGTCCTAATAACAGAGAAAATGGCATGGGTAGTTTTTAGGATCCAGTCTTGTAGAACCTCAAGACTTTGGGAACCTAGATCTTGGTTAAACCAGCCTATAAACCATAGACAGGGACCCATGCACCCTGTGTTTTCCCTGTTGCTACCAGTGAGGAAAAAACAGTGAGCATGGGTCCCTGCCCATAGAAATAATCTGGGCTTGTTTCTGTTATCAGGGCATCATGTAAGCATCTTTTATATCCCACCAAACCAATCTCACTATTGGATTTTCTGAACAACATCACTTATTGGGTGAAGTCACATGAGATGTTAACCCACTTTGGGCAGTGCTATCCCACTTAAAGCAATGTTAACATGCGATACAGTGAATCGTATGGCTGGCATCCACCAGATGTTCAACCTGCCCCAGGGCAGGGTGGGCAGCCAGCTGACATGTGATGCATCTTCTGGAGAACCAGGGATGCAGCATGTAGTAACATTGCCCGAAGTGGGATAATGCTGCCCAAAGTGGGTGAAAACTGATGTGACATTGGCCCAGGACTTACCTGAACATTTGTTCTGTCCCCACCAGATGTTGACCAGCATACACCCTGGGGCGGGTGACAAGATGCTATGGGATGTGTCATCCAGAGAAGCTTGAAGACACATTCCAGACTAAGGCCAGTCCATCCAGGCTAAACTGGGCTAATGGACAAAGGTGTATCTGTTAGGCCTGCCCAGCCCTGCTGCAAAGTGGGATCCATGGATCAGGTCTGGGAAAGTGCACTCACCCTGGCCATGGAACAGCTGATGGGGGGGCTGGAGGAGTGTGCTCACCTAGCTTGCTGAACAGCTGATGGGGGGGAGCGCTGGATTGGTGCTTTCATGTACCACCTCAAAGGCTCTGGAGTGGTGTCTGAAGTTTCCCTGGCCATCTGATTGGTGACTGGTGGGAGCATGCTCCTCCAGGCTCCCCCTCCACATGAGCTGTTTGGTGCATGCACCTGCCCCACCAAGCAGCTGATGGAGGTGCTCCTCTTGCCCCCTTCCTCAGTGAATGCCCACATAGCCAGTTATTAGTGTTTATTAGCGACAGGATTTGAACTTTTGATCAGTAACATCTATATCCCTCCTCTCTCCTCAATATTTCATTCTTGGGACCTGTGGTCTCAATGTGAAAATCTTCTTGAGACTTCTGGTGACAAATACCCAGGGGTTATGTTGTTGTTGGGTGGAGACTTCAATGTGAGGATAGGGAATTCCGTGTCAGCAGTGGAAGCCCCATACCTCAATAAACATGCACCCTTTGTTCACCTGATTCCTAGATCTTCTAGAGACCATGTTTGCTCCCGGGCACAGAAGGCTCGCTTTGATCATCTCCTTTCAACATTGGACTTGAGAATACTAAATGGTCAGACCTTTGGAGACATGGAAGGCAAATTTACAATTCACTCACCTGTAGGTTCTTCAGTCATTGATTATTTTTTAGTTTCAGAAATATTTAGCTCCCTGGTTAAATCCCTAACGGTTACCCCAAGGCACGAATTTTGCCATTTTCCTTTAATCCTTGAACTGACAGTTCCTTATTTGGGCTCTATTGGAGAGGTACCTGACTCACAGGAAGGCCCGTGTTCCAGAATTAGGTGGTCAAATACAATATGTAAAGGCTTTTTTAAATTTCTTAATAGCGAGAAGGCGAGGACTTTGCAGGCCCATTTTCAGTCGCACCAAGACGTTCATGGGCTAACTGACCTTTTAGATGAACTATTAGCCTTATTGGCTCCTTTTTTAAAAAACCAGAACAATATGTGTCTTAGTACATCGAGATCCCTGAGTTGGTTCAACAAAGATTGTTACAAAATGAGAGCAGCTCTGCGTAAAGCTGCGAGGACACTGCAGCAACTGTTGGAAATATGTTCCTTAGTTACATCTCCTGTAAGCACCTTATCCTGCTTGTTTCATAGAAACAGCAGGAGTAGAGACAGTCAGATCAGGGAATCCCTCCCCCATCCACTTTGTGCTACTCCTGCTAGGACCTGATTGGTTAGTCTCCTCTCCTCAGGATTTTTCTTATCTCTTTGTGTCTGAGAGATATTCAGAGATCTTCTCCTACTTCCCTCCTGAACACACCTAGTCTTAGGACTTAGTATAGATGTAGGCCTTTCCTATCCTACATGTATTTCTTAATAAAGCTACTTAAACTTAAACTTAAGTATGCTTCCTGCCTGCTTATTAATGATTAGCTACTCACACTCCTCTGTAAACTCTTCATTGGGCTAATCAATGCAGTGATCTCACAGTCCTTGCATTCCAACAGGGTTATGGGCCCATGCAACCCAAAAGGCAGTGCAGAGTGAGTATAATTGAGTGCTAGCATTAATCTCAAAGGCAGAAAAGAAAAGAAAGATTTTAGTCTCTGTGACCATGGATTCTGTGCTGAAGATCTCCGTTCCTGAGAAGCTCACTGGAGCTGCAAACTATGAAGCTTGGAGCTACAATGCAAAGATGGCGCTTGGAGGACTAGGCCTAAAGAAAATTCTGGAGTCCACAAGGCCTGAAGAAGCAGGAGCAGCACAAGAACTCTGGGATGAGAAAAATGATAAAACCATGGCAATCCTCTCAATGTCAGTGAGTCAGCGTTTGCATATGCATATTCGTGACAAGTTAACTGCAAAGGATATGTGGGAGGATTTACAGAGATTGTATCAAGGGAAATCAAATATTTCAAAAATACAAATACTTAAAAGACTTTGCAATATGAGAATGGATGAGAGTGGAGATTTCTCAGCTCATGTTAATGGCCTGCTTGAACTAGTTAGGAGATTGGAAAATCAAAAACTGAAATTACCAGATGAATTGATAGTAGCATGTCTGCTAACTTTTCAAACAGTCTGTCAGATAATAGAAATGCAGGATAACCTATCTTTGAATGTTGTTATTAAAAAACTTGAGGAATTTAATATGGCTCAAACTAATGCACAGCCAGACATCCCCTCAGAGTTTTCTTGCAAGGCTACTGAGAATAAGAAGCCTTTTGAAAAATCGCAACAATCTGCAAGACTAAAATGTTGCTTCACTTGTGGGGAAACTACGCATCTTGCATATCAATGCACTAAGCAAGAAACTGCAGAAAAACCAGTTAAGAAAGTTCCCAGCTTCTCTGCAAAGAACAAAGGCAGCATGCCTAAGAAAAAGGCAGACAATGAGTTAGCTTTTAGCTTGATTGAGGAAAAAGCTTCTCAACTTGAAAGTGTGGAAGGACAAGAAAATGAGACTGCATCACATGATTTCTTTGTTGATTCTGGAGCAACTAAAAATATGATAAAGGACAAAAACAGATTTATTGATCTAGATAGGACCTATAGAACTCCTATACGATTGGCTAATGGAGAGAAAGCTTATTGCCAAGGAAAAGGAAGGGCTGAACTTCTATGCAATCTGGGAGGTGGAAAGCAAGTGAAATTTTCCATTGAAGAAGCTCTATATGTCCCAGAATTGGATCATAATTTTATAAGTGCTGTACAGAAATGTTTTGCAGTGCATTTTGAAGGGAAATATTGCAGAATTTCAAAGGAAAAGAAGCTTTTTATGCGAGGAAAGCTGGAATCCAATGGCTTGTTTAAAGTGGATTGCTTGCAACAGAATGAGTGTGCAAATGCTGCAAGAGATTGCAGACATAAGAACTGTGAAAACAAATGGCACAGGAGGTTAGGCCATTGTGACACAAATGTGTTGCATGCACTTTCAGACGTAGTTAAACATTTTAAAATGAACTCATGTGCAACTAAAGAGGAGAGATGTGTTTGCTGTATAAAAGGAAAGGGAGTTAGGCCCTCCCTTCCTCAGGGCAAGGAGGAAGCCACACAGCACGCCCTACAGCTCATTCATAGTGATATCTGTGGTCCTATGAAGAAAAAAACAATTGCAGGAAACCAGTATGCATTGACTTTCATAGATGACTTTTCCAAATTCACGTTCACTTACTTAATTAAAGAGAAAAGTCAGGTGCTGGAGAAATTTAAGGAATATGTTGCAAGAACCAGCAATAAATTTGGAAGATCACCTCAGACCCTAAGTTCAGATAATGGAGGTGAATATGCTTCAAAACAGATGAAAGATTTTTTGAAGCAAAAAGGAATTGAACACCAGACAACAATCCTGCATACACAAGAACAAAATGGCGTAGCAGAAAGAAAAAATTGCTCTCTAATAGAGATGGCAAGATGTATGCTTTTGGATGCGAATCTGCCAAATAAAAACTGGGGGGAAGCAGTAATGACTGCCACATACCTGCAGAACAGGCTCCCAACCAAAGGTGCAAAAGCAACACCTTATGAACTATGGCATGGGAACAAGCCCAGTGTGGGGCACATTAGAGTGTTTGGCTCTAAAGCCTATGCTTATATCCCAAAGGCCAAAAGGACCAAACTTAACACCAGATGTGAAGAAGGGATACTTGTTGGCTATGCACAAGGATGCAAGGGATACAGAGTAATGGACACTGACACTGGAAATGTGAAGATAAGCAGTGTGGTCTATTTTGATGAAAATGAAAAGGGAAGCACTGATCAAATGCCAGACCTAATGAGGCCAAGTTCATCAAGACAGAAAAAGACTGCAGAACTGCAGATAAAAGAGGAAGCTGAAGTTTCATTTGATTTGACCATGTTCAATCAACCTGAACCAGAAGGGGGCACTGACACCAACACTGATGCTGATGCTGAAACTGAAGCAGAACCAGAACTGGAACCAGAAGATAACACTGATGCTGATGCTGAAACTGAAGCCGAAGCAGAACCAGAACCAGAAGTGAGACGTTCTGAAAGACACAACAAAGGAGTGCCAGCAGCGAGATTCTCCTACGCGGCAAAAGTGGAGGAACCACAGGAGCCCTCAACATGGCAAGACATTCAAAAAATGCAAACCAGTGAGGCGCGCAAATGGAGAGATGCTGCCAAGGAAGAAATTGAGTCTCTTAATGAAAATAAAACATGGACACTCACAAAGCTACCTGAAAACAAAAAGGCCATTGGATGCAAATGGGTCTTCAAGACCAAGCATAATGCAGAAGGGGAAATCACGCGCCACAAAGTGAGATTAGTGGCCAAGGGATATTCCCAAAAATACGGCGAAGACTACGACGAAACCTTTGCTCCAGTAGTAAGGCACACCACAATAAGAACACTCCTCAGCATAGCAGCTGCAAGAAAAATGGAAGTGCAGCACTTAGATGTGAAGACTGCATTCCTACATGGTGATATCAAAGAGGATATCTACATGCAGCAGCCGCCGGGATTTAAAGAACCTGGGAAGGAGGAACTTGTGTGCAAACTTCAAAAGAGTATCTATGGTTTAAAGCAAGCAGCGAAAGCCTGGAACGAAAAATTGAATCAATTGCTCCTTAAGGAGGGGTTCATACAGGGAGAAGCTGACCCCTGCCTATACTCAAGGTTCAGAAATAAAAGGAGGACATACATTCTAACTTATGTGGATGATCTGATTGTATGCCATGAAAACAAACGAGATTGTGATGAAATCGTCAGGAATCTGAACAAAGAAATAGAGGTGAAAGACTTGGGAGGTATCACTTACTATCTTGGAATACAAATAGAACGAGAAAAAGATGGAAGTTTCCTTCTCAATCAAAAACAAAAGATAAAGGACATTTTAGAATGCCTAGGCATGACAGAGGCTAATGAAGTGGGGACACCTATGGAAACAAATTTCCTAAGCCAGGAAGGCAACGACGAGCCCCTACCACAGGACAACCAGTACAGAACTGCAATTGGCAAAATGTTGTATGTAGCCACCGTCACAAGGCCAGACATTGCCGCTGCTGTAGGAATACTAAGCAGAAAAGTAAGTGCACCAACCCAAAGGGACTGGATAGCAGTCAAGAGAATAGCACGGTACCTGAAGGGCACAATGCATTTAAACTTAAAACTACCAGCAAGCGAGAACCCCAGATTGATGGGATATATGGATGCGGACTGGGCCGGAGACAAGACTGACTGCAAATCTGTGAGTGGAAATGTATTTCTGTATGGAGGCGGAGCAATCAGTTGGACTAGCCAGAAGCAGTCATTAATTGCCCTTTCATCCACAGAAGCAGAATTTATTTCAGCCACTCAAGCATGTCAAGAGGTGGTATGGCTACACAGACTACTAAAGGACTTTGGAATAGATAAACCAAAACCAACTGAGATGTATGAGGACAATCAAAGATGCATTCAGCTTACAAAAATGGAAAGGAGAAAGCCAAAGTCGAAGCACATCGACGCCAAGCATCACTATGTGTGAGAAGCGCAAGAAGAAGGACTTGTTGAAGTGATTTATTGTCCTACAGAGGAAATGATAGCAGATGTGCTGACCAAACCGCTACTCAGAGACAATTTCCAGAGGCTACGAGAAGCATTGGGAATTGTCAGCAGTGCACATAAGTGATTTGGTGAATGGGACAATGAGAAGGGGTGTTGGAAATACATTCCTTAGTTACATCTCCCCTAAGCACCTTATCCTGCTTGTTTGCTAGAAACAGCAGGAGTAGAGACATTCAGATCAGGGAACCCCTCCCTCATCCACTTTGTTCTACTCCTGCTAGGACCTGATTGGTTAGTCTCCTCTCCTCAGATGTTTCTTATCTCTTTGTGCCTGAGAGATATTCAGAGATCTTCTCCTACTTCCCTTCTGAACACACCTAGTCTTAGGACTTAGTATAGAAGTAGGCCTTTCCTATCCTATGTGTATTTCTTAATAAAGCTACTTAAACTTAAGTATGCTTCCTGCCTGCTTTTTAATGATTAGCTACTCACACTCCTCTGTAAACTCTGCATTGGGCTAATCAATGCAATGATTTCACAATCCTTGCATTCCAACAGCAACAACCCTCGCTTTTATTCCGCAGCTGTTTTTTGAATCTAGACGGGAATACCGTAGATTGCTTCTGTGGAAGAAGCAATGCTTCCAGGAAAATCTATGGGCCAAGCTACAAAAAGCCTCAAACAAAAAATCTTCCTTACCCTTTTGGAATCTGATGCGCACACACTTTAAGGACAGGCGGGGTAATGGTGGGATGCCTCCTTTCCCCGGTCCGCCTGGCAAGAACACTTTGGAGCTTTTTTTGCCCCGCCTAGCCTTCTGACTTGTGCAATCTCTCTGTCTTCTATTGATCTTTTTCCACAATGCCTGGATGTGACAGTGGAGGAGGTTCGCCACCTGATTACCAGCCTCAAATCAGGGAAAGCCCCTGGAGTAGATTACTTCTCCCCGGAAATAATCCAGAGTGTACCTGACTGGTGGACCCGAGTATTGGCCCCACTATTTACCCAAATTCATTCATCAGGTTGCATTCCAACTGACTGGTGTAAAAGCATCGTCTGTCCAATTTTTAAGAAGGGAGATACTTCTCTCCCTTCAAATTACCACCCATCCTATATAGGACAGGCAATGCAACTCAGGCAAACTTTTTTGGATTTTAAGACATCTACTGATTAAACCCAACCTTGATTTCTTTTGGAGTATTCTGTTATTTGTATAGGATAGTTCAGCGTTGGATAAGGTATTCAGAGGCCAGCCAGCAGAGTGTCCAAACTTCGGTTTGGTGGTAGTGATACTGCTGGGCCAAGAATTATAGAGATAATTACTACGATCACTAGTAGTACTATCATTAAGCCTATAACCCTGTTATGGTCATGTGCAGACTCTTCCTAGGCATTATTGTATGGTGGGGTTCTCTGCGTGACCATTTAAAGGCCGATGGTTGCTAACAGGGTAATGCACAATTGTATTTAGGCAGAGCATAGGGTTGGAGTGTTTGGAGTTGTAATCTGCGAGATCTGACGGTTGATAGCCCATATAATTCCTAACAGCAATTTATGCGGTTTAGCACGGCAGATGGATACAGTTAGTTACCAGTGAAGGTCATCTAATATAGGGGTACGGTAAGAGAATGGAGGCAGGTATAGTAGGGGCTTGACCTTGATGCCATGAATGAAATTACATGAACTACATGAGGGTAAGGCCATTAATAGTGGAGGGCCTAGATGTAGACCAGAATGACTAAATTTAAATTGCTCACAGGCTTACTGTCAAGCGAATACAGGGGTCAAGTGATGCAGACATAAACCCCGAGAAGGGCAAGGCTCCAAATTGGAAGTAGTTACAGCAGGGGCCGAACGTCACTGCCGTAAACCCTGTGAAGGGTAAGGCCATTAATTGGGGGGGGGGGCTATAGATTACTCCATTTATACCTCCATTTGTAGGCAACATTGTATAGTATATTGTTGGAGTAACACTCATAGGCCAATGGATGGCGCCTATATCCTATCAATAGGATAACAGGGCAATGCAAGGATATATCTGGGTTCATCGAGCTCAGGTGCATTTGGAGGGTCTGTCTTTTGTAAGACTCTCCAGCTCTGGTAGCTGTATGGTTGGCAATAGCTATTCTGCAGGATGAACGCAGAGATAGCAGGGGCTAAAGGCCGCTGTTATACAATTGGGAAGGGTATCGTCATAAAATGTAATATGAATTTTAAATTTTATTGTGCACAA
The DNA here is from genome assembly GCA_003113815.1 of Sphenodon punctatus. NCBI lineage: Eukaryota > Metazoa > Chordata > Lepidosauria > Sphenodontia > Sphenodontidae > Sphenodon > Sphenodon punctatus. The sequence continues at coordinate 5,936,312 of QEPC01015050.1, forward strand.
ATTTGATATTTTGTATTATTGTTTGTTAATTTCATTTAATTAACTTGTTGTTGTAAAATTTTGTTACAGCCGATGACCAAACAAATAAAATTCTACTACTACTACTACTAATTACCACCCCATAAGCCTTCTAAGTATTGTCGGCAAACTGTATGCCAGATATTTATTGGGGCGTCTACAGGAGTGGTTGGAGATAAAAGAGATTCTTGAACCTGAGCAGACTGGCTTTATCCAGGGTCGTTCAACAACATACCATATAGTCATTTTGTCATTCCTCCTAGAGAAGTATGTCAAACGCCTAGCAAGATGTATTTATGTTTCATCGACCTCCAAGCGGCATTTGACTTGGTCGACCGGGAGCCACTTTGGCTTAAGCTGGAAGCCTTGGCCATTGACCCACAATTGTTGTTTCTAATTATTGCTTTGCATTCAAACAATATGCTACAGGTCTGTTATACCCCCCAGAATCATCTAACAAATAGTGTTCCTGTACGAAGGGCATTCAGCAGGGGTGTATTTTAGTCCCCACCCTCTTCAATTTATTCCTCAACGGAGTGATTGCTCGTTTGGCTGAAATTGATGTTCATGCACCTAAATTGGGCAATCGAAGAATAGCTGCATTACTTTATGCAGATGATACTATCTTCTTATCACAAACTAGAGTAGGCTTGTTGAGGGCCATGAAGCATTTTAACGCCTATTGTAGTCAGGAGCACCTGGAAATAAACTTTACTAAAACCAAAATGATGATTGTGGGTGTCAGGCTGAGTCCACCTGCAGAACTGGTATATAGAATCTAACATTATAGATCAGATTCACTCCTATAAATAACTGGGGGTCATAATTGCCTCAGATCTCAAATGGAACACTCACTTTAGGGCTGTGAGGGAAACGGCTCTTAAAACTGTGGCTGTATTGCTTAAATTTTATTTCACCAAGGGTGGCAAACTGGTCGCCCTGGAACTGAAATTGTTTAAGGCTAAGGTTATGAGCTTTATTTCTTATGCATTCCCACTATGGGGGTTGACGTTTCTTAATACATTAGAAATAGTTCAGAGTAAATTTCTTAGGGCATTGCTGGCAGTTCCAAGGGGTTCTCCCCAGGTGTTGTTGCGCCTTGAAGCCGGTTGCCTCCCAGTGCGTTCCGCTTTAAAATTCCTTGACTGAAAACAGCAGTCTTTGAGCGGACAGAAACCCCCCTGATTATGGCTGCTTTGGAGGACAATCTTTTGGCCTCACGGGATAAGGCTATAGCAGCGGAATTTGCTAAACTAGGCTTTTCCAGAGATCTTCTGGCTAAGGGCTTTATGGGAGCAGCCTCTATGGTTAAACAACGCATTATGGATCAAACACTCCAAGAGGAAAATTCTTTATTAAACTCCCAAATGGTAGCTCCATTATACAGAGGATTACTTACCCCCCAACAGCTCTCTGGCTACATATTTCTATGACCATACTCTCAGTACAGAGTCGCTTTCACAAGATACAGGCTTAATGTCTTTCCCTCAGCAGTACTAGAGGGTCGTTATGATGGTATTCCCTGGGAAGATAGGGTCTGTATTTTTTGTGACTCCAGGAGGGTTGAAACCTTGGCTCATGTGATATTGTACTGCCCGGCTTACCAGCCCCTTAGGTTGAAGTATCTGTCTAGATTTCTGCCTGTAGAGTCCACTTCAGGGGACTTTCGGACCCTAGTGGATCTCTTCAATCCAGTAGACTCAACTAAATCTAGGGCGGTTGCCAATTTTTGCAAGTCTCCCAGATTTGTGCCCAATATTTTGAGGAGAAATGAGGCCATCTCCCATGAAACTAGAATTATAAATCATACCTAGTCAAATTCTTAGTAGGAAAATTTCCATTCTTGGATTAAAGGATTGTCTAGTGAGGCTTTTCATTACTATCATCACTATTTCTATTGTATTTAGCTTGAGTGTTTGATTGCATTGTAAAGTATTTAATTAAACTATATTAATTTATTTATATTTATTTTATGTTTTGTAAAAACCTTTGGGTTAAACAATATATATATTTTTTTAACTAACTAACTCGTCCCCTTAACCCATGAGTTGTTTGACAGGCCGGGTGTGCACGTCCAACAGATCATGGGGTAGGGGGCTCAAGAGGAGCACCCCAATCAGCTGTTTGGTGGGCTGGGTGCATGCATTGAACATCTGAGGGGGGAAGCCTGAGGGGTGCACCCCTGATCAGCTGTTTGGTAGCAGCTCTTCTCATGACTCAATCCTGCTGAACGGTAGTGGCCCAGCAGCCCTGTCCCATGTGAACAGCTTCTTAGGCCAACCCAGGGCATGAAGGAACTTGTGACATCAGCCCCCAAGCCCAGCTTAAAGGCAGAGTGCTGCATGTGTGAACAGCCCTTCTAGCCAACCCGAGGAGTGGTGGCTGCAGTGGTTCACCTTGGGGCAGACTGGAATTCTGCCTCACCATCGCCATGTCTATTTTCACCCTTTGTTAGGGTCTATTTTCTTGCCTAAGGTTTTCATGTGATTTGACTAAAAGCTTCACGTTTTGTGAAGTCTCATTCTCCCCTCTTACAACGTGGCATTCATTCCAGGAAGCTTGAAAACTACATGAAAGAAGTGTAGATAGCAAGCAGAGGTCATTGATGACATATGAAGAAGTGGAAGTTGTCCAAATGAACAAACTGCATATGTTTTCTCCTATGAAAATGTTCCCAAAATATATGTACATAGGTTAAAGCTTGATAAAAGCATGAAAGTGATCCAGTACACTTTTGTTTCTAAAATCTGGCTTCAGAAGCACATACTAATATTGGCCAAAGAAAGTATATAAATTCTGGGTGCTATTCATTGAGCTGGAGAAGCCCCTTTCAAATTCATAACTCAAATTGAAAACTGTGTCTGGCAGAATGCATTTCATTTGGTGGAAAACATTCTTTCCATCTCAATTTTCAAAAAAAAGAAAAGAAAACTATCCCAGAAGAGTTTTTATCCATATGGTTATACCAATATCCTTGTGGATAGGAACAAACAGAAGAGGACCTAATGAGCAAGCATTCTGTAAGCCTGTAGTTAAGGAGCAACACATTAACGAGTATTATTTTGGGTCATAGCTTTTCTAGCCTAACCTCATAGATTTGTAGAAGCAAATTTAAGTTATGTTATACTTATTTTTGAAAATTGAACTAGAGAGAATTAATTTCACTAAAAGGAGAGCATTTGGGGAGCAATTATTTTCATCAGATAAGGTTTTTCTTGGCCAAATTTAGGTAATACGGTAAGCTTGGTCACAGTTCACACACTTGACATCCTTAACCTGAGTAACAACACTGCTACTGCAAGTATATGCTTAAAATGGTTATCTTATAGGACATTCATTACAATTAACAGAAAGCAAAACTACTATCCTTACTGGGGACAACAGATACCTAAGGGAATTTGCTTGAATTCTCGGAGTGATTCTTTGGGTAATTTAAGAAGTGACGAGCCATTTGGCCCGCCACCCTGGACCAGGATCCGTCTTTAGGCGTGCCGGCCTGATTGCTACCGGGGTTCAGGGAGGGGTGGGGCTGCGTGGTGCAACGTGCAGTCGCTCAGCCTCGACCCCTCCACGGTCCCTCGGCCGCCCGCCCATGGGGAGACAGGCGGGCACAGTGGCCAATGAGGCCACTGCGCCCGATCCCGTATCAGGCTTAGGGGCATGATTCCGGACTGGGGCAAGGTAACTGATGTTACCTTTGCCCCTTTCTGGATCGTGGTTAGGTTTAACCCCCGCCAGAGATTCACTGTGGTGAACATCTGGCAGGGGTCAAACAGACATTCATGGGAACGCTGCCATCACAGGGGATCCACTGTGGTGAAAGGCGTTTTCGTAACGTCTGAAATTACCCTTTGGCACAAATGTGGGAGAAAGTAGCAATCACTGATTTGTGAAAATTCTGGGGATTTGCTTTTTCATTTCTGTTCTATTTAGAGCCCATTAATATTTTTTTAAAAATCATATTGGACTTAAGGCTGTAACGTATTTGCATTGCTGTATTAATTACAGAGTATTAAACTGTGCCATAAAAGGGTTAAAGACCACTAGAACAAAATGAATCTACAGGAAACACTGAAAATTGAGTGAAGGTTCTCAGCAAAAATGCAGTCCTGTGGAACATAAACTTAATAGTCAGTGATTTCAGGAGATGGCAGTTTATATGGTAAATTTATTTACAGGCACTTTTTAAAAAAGAAAAATGGAAATACAAGGTGCTGAGATACTATGAGCCAGATACCACAGTAATGACTGTTGCAGGTACATACATCCAGGTATATACGTCCGACTGACACACACACACACACACACACACACACACACACGAGAGAGAGAAAAAGCAAGGTGAACACATCTGAAATACGTTAACACTGTGAATTCTAAAGAATTTAGCATTGTATAGGTGTCTCTAAATACAGACATAGGGTAATTTCAGACGTGATGGGCCCGAAGGCCCGCCATGCTGAACCCTGGACCAGTCCGTGATCCTCGATCCCAGTCTGTAATCAGGCTGGCCGTCCTTCAGATGTGCCGGCCTGATCGCTAACAGGGATTGAGGAGGGGTGGGACTCTGCGGGGAGGTGGTGTGGCTGTGCGGCCACCCACCCTCGGGAAAACGGGTGGGCTGGGCACAGCGGCCAATGTGGCCACTGCACCCGATCTCGTATTGCGGTTGGGGCCACGATCCAGGCTGGGCCAAGGTAACACGTTACTTTTGACCCATCCAAGATCGTGGCCAATCTAACCACGATTCTCGACCTCCAGCCGGCCAGAGGTCCAGAACCGTGGATAGCTTTGACCCCCACCAGAGATTCACCATGGTGAACATCTGGTGGGGGTCAAACAGACGTTTGTGGGAACGCCACCACCACAGGGATTCACTATGGTGAAAGGCGTTTTTGTAACGTCTGAAATGACCCAATGTAAGTTTATCAGTAATCATTTAAATTTGTATTTTTTAAATTGCGCTTCTCTTGTGAAAAAACTGTGACTATGTTCAAATGGAATTTTCTTACTCAACAGCTCTGTTCCCTGAATGTAGTCAGAAATGTATCTGCTTAAAGTAATGACAAGAATGAATTTTCACTAATTACATTTTCATTAGCCATGTAGAGCTAATGGCTGGTCACCCCTAACCCAGGCTGCCCTCTGGTGCATTCATTTATCCTTCCCCCTAAGGCTCTGGTCATGTGGTGACTTTTCCATACGTTATATCCATATAACGTATGGAAAAGTGATTTTGTCAAATTAACATGTGACATACTAATATCTTGAGTCCAATAGTTTCCAGGTTCTTTATTTATAAAGAAAGAGATCCAGTACTGGATCTGAAAACCAAGCTGCTATTTCTTGCTCCTATACTATAATATGTACTTCTAATAAAGATTTAGCAACAGGAAGTTAGAACTGGGTTCTGACACTTACTCTCCCTGGAGAATTCACACAGTCTCAGTGCTCAGCAGTGGGAGTAAGATGTTCATAATCCAGCCATTAGATAAGAACTTTAAGGATGATACAAAAGACAGAGAAGAATCTAATTCTCTCTCTCCCTTAGCTCTGTTACTTTTTCAGGGCTGACAGGAGTAAAATCTTTTCAGAATCTCTATCACCCTGTTCACAGACATCCACCAGCCATCCCAGAAGAAGCCACCCCCCAGCCCCGGTCAGAGGAGGGTGTCCTGGAACAAAGAGGAGATCCAGGCCTTCATTGACCTTTGTGGGGATGACAAGGCGCAATACGACCTGTGCCTAATGCACTGGAATGATGGGGTGTTTCAGCCGATTGCCACCCAGATAACAGATCTGAACTACAATTGGGACATGAACCAGTGCCGGCAGCAGGCCAAGCATTTGCAGAGAGGCTTCAAGGAAGTCCATGATAATTAACTACAAGAGCAGGCAAGGGTGCCAAACCAAGCCTTACATGGACCTCCTTGAATGCTTCCTCTGCATCAATCATTCCATCATGGCTCTGGATTGTCAGCACTGGTCTCTCATAGGGCTGCCGTTGGGTGACCCAGAAGCACCCACTCATTCTGGCAGCAGTCGCCTCCCTCCAAGGAGAAGGCTGGCCCATCAGGGACACAGACCACTATGTCTGGCCATGCCCCTGGCCCCCAGCCAGCCTCTGACTCGAAGAGTTCAGACACCATGCTTGGGACTCAGCTTCCCTTCAAGCCAGAGAGCCATGAGTCACCTCATGACCAGTGCCTTAGAGGGAAGGATAAATGAATGCACCAGAGGGCAGCCTGGGTTAGGGGTGACCAGCCATAAGATGAAGTGGCCAGGTAATGCCAGTCACCAACATGTGTCATGGCTGGTAAAGGGAAGAGGGGGAAGATATGGGAAGGAAGGGGGTAGCAAGGGGAGGCTAACACACACTGAGAGGGGAAGACACACAAAAGGGCAGCCTTGTCTCAAATATCTATCGGAGGAAAAAGGATCCCTCAGGGTCTTAGTTGGGCTGTCTCTCTGACTCAGAGAGTAGCCCTGCTCATCATTGGGAAGTTCAGAGAACAGGCAATTGCCCCAACACTGAAGGGCACAATACAAGACAGTCACGCAATTGGGGGAATAACCTAGGACCAGGACCCCGTGGGACACAGTGGGTAGCAAGGGGGAAAGGAAGGACTCCAGGGAAACAAGAGGGAACACTGGGAGGGAAAGGAAATGGGGAAAAGGGAGTAGGGCGGTGGGAAAGGGCGTTCACTCTGGTAAGCAGTGGGGCGAGGTCAAGTGTCCCTACTACTGAAGGTGGGGGGGAAGGAAGAAACAAAAAGGAATAAGGGGCACCAATTACTACAACACACAACAAGACCAATAAGCAATACCACACTCACTCACTTGCACTCACCACACGCTCTCCAGGGAAGGGTAACGAACCAGACACAGACAAGGATTAGTTCACTCTCTCTCAGGCTCTCACAGGCAATACCAGAATCCAAAATTCAAGGGGCCAGCTTCTCAGAACTGATTACCAGAAAGGGATCTCAGCCCTGCCGGTGGTTAATATAGGCCAGTCAATTAGCAAGCCATAGTATCCTGGGCAGAGTCCCCGCCCATCTCTGACCCGGGAGCTTTCGCCAAAATGTGCTGCAGCTGGGCAGGACTTCCCCCCCCTCTCTCCTGTTGCCTGGCAACCCGCACCACACTGCCCACAGCTGTCAGAGATGGGCGGTTCCTTACAACATGGCTCCTGTTATTTGCTGTGCTGTGTTTACAGGTGTCTGAGAAGCTGAGGGGGAGGAACCTGAGGAGGCCCGGGATGCGGAGTCACCCATAGGGAAGGTAGGCACAGCAAGCAGGTGGAGGGCACCACGGCAGGGTGGGGGGGAGTGGTCTCATGCTGGACAGGTGGGCATGGGACACAGTGGGACCCAAGGCAACAGGAATGGGGGCCGGGGACTAAACAGTAAACACCGGACAGGAAGGCGAGAGTGGGACAGCCCCAACCAACGGTTCTCCTTTCCATCCTGCCCCAGGTCTGCCAGTAGGAGGCTCGGCTGCACCGGTGAGACCAGTAGCAGGTGTTGAGCAGACCTGAGCCATGTGGACATGGATCCCACGATGCAGATAGGATATGGCTCAGAAGCTGCTGGACGAGATGGTGTGCTGGCAGATAAGACCTGGGATGCCATCAAGGAGCTGACATTCCCTGTGGCAGACAAACACCAGGCACAGGAACCTCCTTGCTGAGGGCCTCAGGGAACACCAGATGGAGAGGAGGGAATGGGACTTCCACAAGTGGCAGATGCAGGACTTGCAGGGGTCCATGGAAAGGTGGGTTCAGGAACATCATGGCAGCAGTCCCTAAGACTCCAGTACACGCCCCCTACACCATGTGGACACTGCAAGTTCTGCTATAACTGCCACACTGGGGTGGGCACCTGTTCCCATCTCCCCCCCCCATAGTTCCTACCACTGCCCCCCCAGATCGAACACCTGAGTGGGTCTCACCAGCAGCTGCCCCATGGCCACAGGACCTGTGGATCAGATTCCCTGCACCCACCTGGGAACAACCAGACCCACAAGTTGTTGTAAGTGTTTTTATATTTTGTATGATGTGAGCCATTCAGAGCTGCCTGAGACAGGAGGGGCGGGATAATAAATTTTTAAAATAAAAAAATAAAAATAAAGTCCAACTCACCAGCAGCCACTTGGAGTGCCCCACCACCTGCTGCAGCAACCCCTCCTACGGTGGGGTCCCAAGGACAGGGGGAGGAAAAGGAGGAGACAAAATCTGTGGTTGGACCAGCCCCAAAGAGAGCACAGGCAGCTGGGGTTGGGAGGGGAGGGGAGGGGGCAGACAGTGGAGATTGTATGTTTTTTTAATGCGTGTGTGTTGGGTGGGCCTGAAGGGTGTGGGAATGAAAGGACTGGGAAGTAGCCTGGAGGAGGTGACAATTTGCAATAGGACTTGGTGTCTGTCACCCATTTCTTGTCCGTTTCAAGTGCTCAGGGTAGCACTGCAGGTCTTCTCTGGGATCCCCCCTCAATCCCCTCATTGGCATAGGCAAGCCATAACCAGTGATTGGGGCGGGGGGGGGGAGATTTGTACACTATTATATTTGCTCCATCACTAGCTGCTACCAGGAAAAAAAACACACACTGCAAGAACTGCACTAATGTCATCTTCCGCTGCTCCTCTGGGCTGCTCCTGCCTGCGGCAGGGCCCTTTCTCACAGGACCTGCTTCCTTGAAGGAGTAGGGCAAGGGACACACAAGTAATCCGGAATTTCCCTCACCCGAGTTCCCCACCTTTGGCAGCAGAGACGATACAGACTGACTAAGAAGGAGAGTCCGAAGCCCTGACTGCCTAGCCTGTAGCAGTTGCTAATTGATTGGTCCTTAGCTTGAGCACTGCAGTCATGCACTTTCCAAGGGAACAAGGATACATCCATGTCCAACAACTCACCCCTCTCATCCAGGCATGACTGAGTGGCTTGTTTACTGAGAGTGCTGCTTTCAGCATAGTGCCTGGGGGTACACTGCAGAGCTGGCCCCAGAGTGTGGGGTGTTTCTTAGGGAGGACAGGTAGCTGCTCATGCTCCATGGCTCTCAGACATATGGCTAGGGAGCCTTCAGATACCACTCCAGAGTCTTTGAAGTGTTGGCATGGTGTGTGAAGGCACCAATCTGCCCTCACTTGGCTGACTGCACATTTAGCTATTGGCTGGAACTGTCCATGCACAGCTGAGGGTCTGAGTCTGACGCCAGCCAGGGGAGATTGACCTGTGCCCACCCTGTGGGTCTTGCTCAGGTGCAGCTTGTGAGCAACATTGGGTCCCCGGAGAGGGGGGTTGGCAAGGGTTAGGGTTAACAATGTTGTGAGCAACATGGGGTCATGGCGGCATCTCTCCCAGGGAGGGGAGGTTGGGAAGGGGGGGTTGCAGAAGGGAATCTCATGTAATGACATACCCAGGTGTGTGTATCCCCCTAAATGTTCAAGGTCTGTCTGTGGTTTACTCTGTGTGAGCTGTACTCCCCCATAGTTGGCACAGATTCAGGGAAGTTCTTATCTAGTGAACGTAGTAAACACTTGTTTTCAGCGGTCTGAGCCACTCTTGTCCTGCCATTCTGCCCTCCCAGGCTCAGCCTGTGTACTTGACCATGTCCCAGCCTGTCATGCCTGGTGTCCAGGACTGTACTTTGTGCTGAGTCCCAGCATGTGGGGCACAGAGGAGTTGGAGTGTGTGTGATGCCTTGTCCCTGGCTGACATTTGGAAGATGGATGATGGGTAGAAGCTGGTGGTTGACCCAGTTTTCCACGGCAGCTAGCTATATGCTAGTGAGCCACTATATACAGTTCCTGAGTTACAATGTGGCCAGGCTGGAGTGTGAGGAGAGGGCTTCTGAGCTGGGCTTCCAGGTGTTGGTGCCTGCTGGACTGCCCCCCTTCCCAGGGGTGATTTATTTATATATTTTATCACATTTCTGTGCCACCCCCTCCTGCTCACACATCTTGGGATAGCTCACAACATCATAACAACCTTTAGTAAAATAGTTAAAAACCATAAAATATTAAAAACACAAATCCCCTACTCCCACCAAAACCCACCTTACCCCTCTTCCCTCACCAAAAGTCTGATGGAACAGCTGGAACTTACAACCCCGGCAGAAGAAGGCAGAGGAAGATGACACTCAGATCCCCATCGTGAGGGCAAAGGACTGTAGAATGCGAATGAGAGCATAGTTTTGCAGGAGATTTGTGAGTTTCCATTGTCTTGCAGGGTTGGGGGTGGCTTGTCCCTCTCTGCCACTTTCCTTCACCAGTGCCCTACTGCAAGCCAGGCAATATGGCTGAGTGTCTTAATCAGATGCTGGAGCTGCTGAATCTTGTGGGACTGGCAAGGGCTCCCTACTTGCCTGAAGAGCCAACTGCAGCTGAGCTCCATGCCCTGTACAAGGTCTGTACGCACTTGGAGGTGGGGATCCTTTTGACCCCCCACTATACGATGGCTCAGCATATGCTTGCGAGGGGCTACCGGAGGAGCATGTATCAATGGGGGTTTGTTTCTTTAAATTTTTATCCCTCCCTTCCCTACAAAGGCTCAGGGCAGCGTACAAAATAAAATATATAAACACAATATATACAAACATATATATAAACACAACATATATAAAAAC
>QEPC01015050.1:5948767-5960599 GCA_003113815.1 Sphenodon punctatus
TCTAACAGAGCTGTTGGCACTGGCCCAGGACTGAATATAGACAGTCTAATACTTGATCAGACTGTTTTATTCTTGAAAGAAAGGAAGAAAAAAAATATCTATGAATGCATTGACCTTGTGGATATCTGAAGAAAACATTTGCAGTGGCACAAAGCCCTCCCTCAAGTAACACCTTCATATGCAGTCAAAAGTAAAGACAGCAAAGCTATTGTAAAAACACTTCTTGCTCTGGTGGAGATTCATTTTGGTGAATCAAAAAACGTGTAATTTACCAGAGGTACAAATGTATGCCTTAGGATGCTCAGAAAATAAAAATTCATTCATAGAATATTATTTTTCTTTGTTTAAAGAATAAAACCATCAGACCAAGTATCAGGCTGTCTATATTCAGTCCTGGACCAGTTGTTTAGTTGAATGTTTGTGAGGCTCCACTGAATAGTTGTCTTATGTTGCAATTGAATAGTTGCCTTATGTACCACTTGCCCAAAAGGGTTACACTGTTCAACATAACAATGTGGCAGCAGAGAAAAACCCAGAAGGTTGCATTTTATGTAAAGCATTACAATACCGGTAAAAACAGAAATCAAATTCGTTGCATGAGCAAAAACAAAAGGAAATTTACCAACAAAACCCCTCCAGTTTAAGTGAATACTTAAGGCTAGCAAAATTTTTCAAACCAAAAACCTCCTGGCCAGGAAAAATTCCTTGCATCAATTTACACAACAAAAAACCTCCCAAATAAAGAAAACATCTCAAACAAACATTCAATTACGCACCAAAAAACCAAGGAAATGGAAGATTAAGGCTCATGCATCATATTCCAAACCAAAAAACCACCAGAATAAGGAATCAGTGGAGCCTCACAAACATTCAGCGAAGCACCAAAAATCAAGGAAATGGAAAGCTCTCGCATACAGTGACTAACCTTCACTACGGCTCTCGCCTTAACTCGCCCCACATGAAAATACACTGCAGGATACATTCCGCTATTTCTCTTCTTACACTCACTTTTTCTTTTGTTCCTCTACTATGGCTTCCTCTGCCATTAACTGGGTGATGGGTCCTCCCTCATCTCTAGCTGTGTGTTGTTTCTGTAGGTATTCCCTGCTTTCTTGGGGCAAGGGTGGGAGGGTTGTATGTCTTGTGTAAACTTGCAAGTGGGATGCTTGCTAGTGTGTATCAAGGGGTGTTTTCAGACGTTACGGGGCCGGTTGGCCCTGTACCGAAAACAACCCATTCATCCCCCGCCGGGATGACCCCATCATGCCGTATCAGACGTGCCGGGGGATCCCGGCGGGGAATCTGGGAGGGGGCGGGGCCATGCAGCGCAACGTGCGGCCGCACGGCCCCGCCCCCTCCACGGTCCCCGCCGCCTGCCCTCTGGGGAGATGGGCGGGCGGTGGGGCCAATGCGGCCACAGTGTCTGGCCGACTTCGCCACGGCCTGGGATCCCGCCGGTGATCCCGGGCCATGACGCCCGACCAGATGTGATTTTTTTTGGTCCCCGCCAGGGATCACTTTCACCACGCTTCCCGGGAAAGTCCCCCGGGGAGCCCGGGAAGCGTGGTAGAAATTGACCCCATGTGCAGATTGACCATGGCGAACATCTGGCGGCCGCCAAACAGACGTTCGAGGCACAGTGACCACAGGTGGGTATTCACCGTGGTTCACTGTGATCTCATAATGTCTGAAATCACCCCTTGTTAGTGGGATGTTTTGTGTATGCATGCTAGTTTGCTGGATGTTTGTTTGCTCATGTTTTCCTGTTGCTGGTTGTTCCTTTGGATGTTGTGTTCTGGTTTTGGAAAACAAAATTTTCTTGCAGTGTATTTTCATGCAGGGTGAGTTAAGGTGAGAGCCTTAGTGAAGGTTAGTCACTGTGATCACCTAAGGGTGATGTCAGAAGTGACACATTCCAATTCACCACAGTGAATCCCACCCCAGTGTGAACGAATTCACCGCAGGCTGTGGTGACACGTGCGGCCCCAACAGAAGTGACAGAATTGTGACCACCATCCAGGGGCAATCGGAGAGAACATGGGCTGGGGGAACACAGCAGACATGCAGTGGAGATGTGGACCGCGGTTCGAGCCCCAGAATGCACCACGGCTGGGGTCAATTCCTTCCACAGCAGCTGCGGGTTTCCATTCAGAAGTTACTTTTAATTCACCCCTGCCATGGTGACCATTCACCACACTTCTGGACCTCCTCCCACCCTGACATCATGAAGCATTGTTAGCTTCACACAGGACCGCGTTTGACTGTGGTGAAAATCTGGATGCGAGCAAACAGACATGCACGGCGCTTTCACACACCCCACCGCATTTGACTGAGGTTGACTGTGGTGGACATTCACCACGTCACTTCTGAAATCACCCATAGTCTTCAATTTCCTTGGTTTTTGGTGCTTTTCTGAATGTTTGTGAGGCTTCACTGATTCCTTACTCGGGTGGGTTTTTTGTTAGGAATATTTATTTATTTATTTATTTATTAAATTTTTACCCCGCCCCTCCTGAGCACAGCTCGGGGTGGCTTCCAACAATAAATACAATTTAAAACAATCCAAACACTTAAAATACCACATAAACATTAAAATGACATATAAACAGGGCCTGGGATATAAATTACTTGGGATAGGGGAATATGATACACGAGCCTTAATCTTCCATTTCCTTGCTTTTTTGGTGCTTAGTTGACTGTTTGTTTGGGAGGATTTTTTTTTTTGGGAGGGTTTTTTGTGAGTAAGCTAATGCAAGGAATTATTCCTGGCCAGGAGGTTTTTGGTTTGAAAAATTTGTGCTACCCTTAACTGTTCACTTAAACTGGAGGTTTTTTGCTGGTATATCTATGGGTATTTTCAGATGTTACGAGATCACAGTCAACCACAGGGAATCCTACGGTGTGATCGTGATCCTGGAACGTCTGTTGGGGGGAACAGAAGTTCCCCCCCAGATGTTCATCCCCGTGAATCACGGGGGGAATCACATTCACCATGCAAACGGGGCCGGTCCCACCGGGACTGCTATTTGCGTGGTGAATGAGATTCCCCCCCCCGTGATGAAGGGGACTGTATCGTCTGTCCCCAGACCACGGCCCGGAATCTGTGGTGGGATTCCGGGCCATGGTCAATGCGGGGGGGGGGAGGCGGCTGGGCATTGCGACCGCATTGGCTGTGGCGCCCGCCCGTCTCCTGGAGGACGGGCGGCCGGGGCAGTGTGGGGGGTGCAACTTGTGGCTGCACAGCCCCCCCCCGATTCCCCGCCGGGATTAGCCACCATGTCTGTTCGTCATTATGTGGTGGTCCCGGCAGGGAATCAAAGGGATGATTCCGTGCAATACCCTATATCTATAGATAATATCAAATAATTTATATATATATATAAATCAGTGAGAGAAATATATATATATACACACACACACACACATAAATGTGTATATATATATATACACACACACACAAATGTGTATATATATATATATATATACACACACGCAAATAATTTTTGTTTACTTGTTTAAATATCTTATTTGTTTATATAGTTGATCTGTTCGGAAACAAGTAAATCAATAAGAATGGGGACCCTAGGTGGAGGATAAATGCCTTCCTGGTGCTTGGGGAGAAAGGGTGGAGAATAAATGCCTTTGAAAAGGAGGGATGCCAAAGGGCAAGGAAGTGGGGTCTCCAGAGTGGCATACAGGACTTACACATTAAGGCAGTTCTACCCCAGACACTACGTCCCTGGAGTGTCAGCAACCCCACCAGGAAGGAAGTTTTAAGAGTGAGTGGGGGTGGGACCAGCACTTCACCCCTGCCCACTCTGAAAATATCCTTCTTGGCCCTGCACTCTGAAGATTTCCTAATGACACTCAGGCCACTTACAAAGGGTCCCCTCAGAGTCCTGGGTTCAACTGAGGCCCCTTGCTCCATGTTAGCTACACCTCTACTGTCTACACCATCATCTGTGAATTGTCTGGGCAACTCAATTCTCTGCCTCTTTATAATAACTCTAACTATTAAAGTCAGTACAAATTCCATTAATATCAATGGGGCTTGTGCCAGTGCTACGGGTTTTGCTGGGGTTAAACAGCCAGAGGACCACACCCCAAAAGAAGGTCTATAAGCTCTTATCCATGAAGCATTCTAAAATAGGAATTATGTTATTACTGCCTATAGTGCCTTTCATTTGAAGAGTACTTTTGTGACAAAAAGAATTATGCATCATTACACAGCTGTTAATGAGAGTTTGCAGTAGTATATCTTAGAGGCCCTTTTCACACAGACACACTAACACTGATAAAATGGGTGTTACTTTTTATTATTATAAATGGTGCAGGACTGCAGATGTGTGCTATGGGTGCCCTACAACATGTATAATAAAATGTAACACCCATTTTATCAGTGTTAAAGTATCTATGTGAAAAAGGCCATAGAGGGATAAACACGGTGATTAATTTACTTTTTTTTAAAATGGTGCCTGGGTTCAGACCTGCCCCAAAAGTCATGATGAGCATGGGAAGGTTGGTGGGGCTGCTCTGTGAAGCCCACAGGAGCCCATACCTTAGTGTCCTGACCTCCTCCTCCTGCTCTTCCTCTTTTGTTTAGTGCACTGATGCCCCATGGCAGATGCTGGGCCACCCCAGGACATAAGCACAGTAAACCATGTGTCCTGGCCCTACCTGATGCTGCCCATGGCTGGCCTTGCCTATCCCTCTCTTTTCATTACAACCTGCCTGCAGCTGATTGCCATGGCTGTAGTCAGTGCATGCACTTATGCTCATGATCCTGATCATCACCGAGCTTTTATGCTTGCTCGTTCAGCTCAGAGCAAGCGCTGGGAGGAAGTTCGACAGTCACTGCCTCTCCCCCATGGACCACCCCTGTACTGCCTCTCCACGGGTGCACACCCATCTCTACTCACCTTCACCCACGGAGGATATCTTTAGACATAACGTTGTTCAGTGTTCTGTAACGCAGTGTCCTACCGTCCCAGTGTTTAGACAGACCGTCAACACAGTGTGCACCCCAAACACTGATTAAACTGTCAAGTCCTGGCAGTTGTTCACTTCCAGTGTTTGGGGTGCACACTGTGTTGACAGTCTGTCTAAACACTGTGACGGTAGGACACTGTTTTACAGAAAACTGAACAGCGTTATGTCTAAAGACACCCGGAGCCTCCTCCATTTTTCCAGATGGCTCTGTGGGTGGGTGCCCATGGTGTTTCCACAGGTGGACACACACCCCACCCACCGCCATACTGTTCACATGGACGACCCCCCCACCGCACACCTGGTGTGTGTGTGTGTGTGTGTGTGTGTGTGTGCAAAAACAGCCAATGATTTAATGATATAGTAGTGTGACATTTTAAAAAGACCTACACTGCTTACAGGGGGTTACATGCCATCTGAACTTAATGGGACTTAGGACACTTTTATACGAGGTGCTGAAAAGCGCCTCCTGAGCCCCGTGTTGAGAGAAAAACCACATGGGGAGTGTTTACATGCTCCCCATGCTGCCGGAAGTGACGTGCTCCCCGCTGTCGGCAGCGGCTGCCGATGCGGTGGTTTGAAGAGGTGCATTCTGAAAGCCTCACTTTTCAGGCTTTCAGAATGCACCTCTTCAAACCACCACATCTCCAGTCACCGCTGCCGACAACGGGGAGCACGTCACTTTTGGTAGTGCGGGGAGCGTGTAAACACTCCCTGCGCAGCTTTTCTCTCAACGCGGAGCTGAGGAGGTGCTTTTCAGCGCCTCGTTTAAAAGTAGAGCTGCAACTGGGTAACGAGACAGTTGGCCACCCTGTCAAATTTGAGGTGCCTGACTCACCCTGGTTGTGTTCGGGCACTAATGGAATACCCGACACCCTGGGTTGACTCACCTCACTGGCTGGGCTGCTGCTGCCCCTCTGCTCTGGACTCCTGGCTGGTCCATGTTTCTTCCCAGAATATGCACCACTCAGCTGAGCAGGGAACTTCCCCATTCAGCTTTTTCTGAGTGGTGGGGAGGGGAGCAGAGGCCTCTTCCCATGTGAATGCACCCCCCAGATGGGTCCCTTGTTCCCAAGGGTACCCAAAATGGGGGAGCACAGGTGCTGGGATTGGCATCCTGAGATGGCCAGGGACACCCCGGCAATACCCATATTTTGGGGCACTGGATACCCGCTGGGGATGCCTGAAAATGTGGATATTATCCACAGGTAGCTAAAGTGCTCCCCAATGGAGCTCTGCTCCTAAGACTGCATTTTTTACACCACTTACTCTGGAGTAGTTCCATTGACCTCAAAGATTATGGCTGGAGAAACTTTGGCTCTATATGCTGTAGAGAAATTAATTAGAAACTAGCAATTGTATATGTGCACTTCTGTTCTCACAGGGTATTTTCAGACGTGATGGGACCGATTGGCCCCGTCACAGAAACAACCTTCGGGATTCCCCGCTGGGATCAAAGCAGCACGTCCAACAGACGTGCCACCCGATCCCAGCCAGGAATTTGGGGAGGGGGCGGGGCCACATGACACAACACGCAGTCGCACGGCCCCGCCCCCCATGCTCCCTCAGCAGCTTGCCCTCCCGGAGATGGGTGGGCGCTGTGGCCAATGTGGCCACCACGCCCGCCCGCCCGCCCGCCCCGGGACATTGACCACGGCCTGGAATTCCAGGCCGTAGTCAGTGGCCAGACACACTCAACCATGGGGTTTTCCTGTGGTTGAGTGTGTCAACGTCTGTTTAGTGTGACGCCGGGTATTCACCCCCGTGAATCGCGGGGGGGAATCAGATTTACCACGCTTCCGTCCCTCCTCTGGTGAGTAGGGACGGAAGCATGGTAAATCTGATTCCCCCCCGTCATTCACGGGGGTGAACATCTGGCATAACACTAAACAGACATTACAGGATCGCGCTCACCACAAATTGACCGTGGTTGAGCGTGATCTCGTAACGTCTGAAAATACCCACAGTTTTTACATAGGCTCAGAATTTGACACAGACGGTGTGTTGATACAAAGAAGGTGTGTATAGATCCCAAAGTGAGACTAGAAAAAATATACAAAAGTATGAGATTCAATAATATACTCCTACACATCTGAAATCTCATTTCAGGCAGCTTCTGATGCTGTCAGTCCTGCTGCATCCTTTGCATGCACATTAAATTCAGCTTAAAAGATAGGAAAGCAAACGGTTGTGATGCTGCCAGCATTCCTCCCAACCTGGCCCCCAACCCAGCTCAGCCACCCGTGGAATGCTCCAACTGAATACTCAGAGTCTGCTGCCAGGAAGCCTTACAGTAACACACAAGTCTGAAATACTCACACAATAAGCAATACTGTATGAAAAATGGCATATGCCACGGGGGACCATCAAGATGCCCGTTCATCTCAGTTACATCAGTGTGAACTATTGCAACCTTCTGACAAGTGTGCCACTGCGAACTAATACTTACTGTAATTAATTGTAATTTTTCATTGTACTTTTCATTTCATTTTAAATTTCTTCCCCACTTTCTCAGTCTCAGGGTGACATACAATAAAAATAAGCTATGTCCAAAATTACAACTAATAAATTAACACAATAAGGAGATTCCCCAACAATGTAGCCTACCTATCTTGCCCATACACCTACCTCACAAAAAAGAAACATACCCCATGTTTGCATCCCCCTCTCAAGGGTGTGTGTGGGTGTGTCGTGGCTTTTACACCCCGCCCTTCCTGTCTCTCTGCATGCTTTCCCTGCCCTGTCTCCTTACAATTCAGACTTTATTAAGCATGACAAAACGTCATAGCCAACACAAAAAACACACATACATTTAATAACAATGCCCTGTCTCCTTAAAAACGTAATACAAAATATCAACCATGGATTTAAGCAGCTCTAAATACAAACAGTAAAAACAATTTTATGAAAATACAGATATGAAACCTCAACTGTCCACATCTCATTCCATCCGCCCACTCCATTTCCCAGGCTCTCATCCAAGGGAACACCCCACCCTCCCAATCTGCCCTGCCCCCATGCTTATACCCTCCCCCTCTCACTGGGAGATTATGGCATTCCCATTTACCCCCAATTCCTCCCTCACATCTTCCTATGTTGAATGTTCACTCTGGGAAGTAGTTTAATAGTTTATTGACACCGGCACCAGCTTGCACCAAGGCCAACAAAATAATATTTAACAAAAACAAATTATAAACAAAAACAATGAATAAAATGAATTAACAATAAAAATAATAAATTAATTAAACCAGCTAAAAGCAAAACAGCGGAAAGAAAAACATATACAATCAAAGGCATTGAGACTATATCAGCAGATATTGGCACCTATGTTGCTCAGCTAAATAGGCAAACGAGGCCAATTTAGTTAGAATAACTATATTGTTATGCTGTAGAAGCCAAACCAGCTTTTCACGTTTTGACAAATATTTAACTCTCATTAAAATATACCCAAGGAAATTGTCTCTCAAATCTTTAAACAATAAGCAATCTAGCCCATAATACACTGTATCTTCTACAGCTCTCAAACAGCAAAGGACAGAGACTTTGATCTTTGGGAACTCGACATCTCCTGCCTTCCAGAACTGCAGATGGCATTTGCTCTATGCGCAGTCTGCAAAGGGCACCTTTGAGTTTAAGCTTTAAATCAGTCAGTAGATATTGTTCCATTCCTCCTTCATTCCCAGGAGTAGGCCAGTAAGAAAACTACCGCTCAGAGGGGAAGCAATTTGCTTCAGCTGGAAAGCAATCAGCAACAGTCTTTTATCATTCTACAAGTTACTGCCCTTCTAGTCATCTCACCTGCAGTAGTCATCATTTTGGGGTCAAAGTCAAGTCTCCAACTTCTCTCTAGCCCTCCACATGTCCTGTAGGGAATGTATTGACCACGCATAACTTGCTCTCCCATTTGTCAGTGTGAACTCTCCCATTTGTCACCTACAGTAGTGGAAGTCTAGGACTGTGATTAAGACAAGTGGTTTTCTTTTCTTATTTCTGCAATAGAAAAGCAATTTATGTTTACACTTGAAATGATGGTCCAAAGGCAATTTCCTTCCCAGCCTCCTGCACTTTGCTAGCAGCATTCCAAAATACAGGAGGAATCCCCCCCACCCATCCAGATCAACTACAGTTTCTGCTAACATTTGTTCTTCATAACCACAGTGCAAGCTACTTCAGTCACTTCATTTAATATTCTAAAGGAATAATGTAATTGATTGTATTACATTCATTTGTCCATGCATTTTATATCCATCCCTAGCAGTTCTCTCAGTAATTCTAAAAAAGAATGTAAAACAAACAAGAAAACTACAGGATATGATTCACAAAAAACACCCACGTGTTTTCTATATGATTTTATTTTCCTCTTTGGGGAACTGGGGGGAGGGAGGGAATAATTTTGTTCTTTAGAAATGTTTCAGCTACCAGCCGGACAGCCTTAATCACACATTCCAAAGACTAAGGAGAACATAAGAACATATGTAGTGCCATATTGGGTCAGACCAATCGTCCATCGAGACCAGCACCTGTCTCCAACAGTGACTGATCTCGGTCACTTGGACGAAGTACCCAACAGGTCACAAATGGGGCATGGGACAATCCATTCCGTTGTTCACTCCCAGCTCCCCCAAGCCTACTTAGCTAATAGAGGATACTCAAATGGGGATGGTAAATTAGATGATGAGTTATAATCATCGTCTAAATCAGGGGTTTGCAAATATCTTGCCTGTATGACCCCATTTTGAGACAGCAATGTAATCCTATTACCCCAGACACCAACAAAGACATGCAAAGTATATCAGTCTCAGCCAGGATCATGACCCCACCCAAAGATGATATGACCCCCACTTGGGCTCATAACTCTTAGGCCCTTTTCACACAGACACTCTAACACCAATAAAATGGGTGTTATATTGCAAAACTGGGTGGAGGCATCTCGTGTGAAAAGGGTCCCTGTTGCAGGGCTGCAGTGTTGCCCTGCAGGTGCCCTGTAACATGTATAATAAAATGTAACACCCATTTTATTGGTGTTAGCGTGTTTGTGTGAAAAAGACCTTAGTCTGGGAACCTCCTCTGATCTAAATACACAAAAATGTTCTTTGATTTTTCATTTCTGATTTATTAGGGAGGAAGTTAGGTTGAATGAATCTTGCTTATTTTAAAGCTAAACCCAGAGTAAGCAATACATGGAGAAAGGACCTAAGAATACATGAATTTGCTAAGCCTGAAAACATACAGAAGGCAATGGCTACGCTGTACAGAAGGTGGGTGTCTACGTCATCCCAGAAGAAGATAATCTAGCAGACTGGTATTTTGGAGGCCTGTTATTTAATTCCTAGTTTAGCCATGGACCTTCTAGATGGCTGTAAGCAAGTCACTGTTTATGATGTGCCTCAGTTTCCTTTTTGTAAAATAAGGTTTTTACAGTTCCCTAACTCACTAAGGTGTTGCATGGATGAAACTGAGGCACTTGGATACTACACTGATGAGCAAATGCCTAGTACAGCTATCTAGCCCCAAGTGGCATCCTTATCTTGTCCAAGGAGAATGATGGAACCAATAAACACTTTGGACTCCTTTCCAAGTAGACAATCTGCTATTATTGCGAAGATGAAAGACTCTCCCAAACAACAAGGGATGTAAGGGCAGGCAGCAGGAAAAGGAACATGAAGCAATTAACTGACATGCAGAAGGACCGAACCATGATCTGTGGCAGGAAAAATATGTTTGAAGTTGCTCCAACAGAAGTACTACTGTGGTAGAGACTGTTTAATGCACAAAGTTCAAAAGCAGCAGAAAAAGCCTCATGATGAGTAGAATCTATTACATAGCTCTACATAGCTATTACATCACTATCACTACTAATTTCTTTCAATTTATATCCCACCCTATCCCCTAAGGCTCAGAGCAGCTATCATAAAAAAGATAAAATACAAATTAAAATCCATAAAATACTTATAATACCCTCCCACCCCACCCAGGATCTACACCTGTCCATGAAATGTCTGCCTGGCTGGCCAAATTGAGGCACTTGCACATGAGACAGGGGGCCCGGGGGATTTCCATGAGCTGAAATCATGGCAGGAGGAGTAACGTGAAGCTCCGCTTGTGTGCATGGGTTTTAAAATGTCATTAGCCCATTTCTGCTGTGATTTCACTCATGAATTACAGGGCTGGATTTTGAGCCCTGTTACCCATGAGTGAAATCATGGCAGAAATGGGCTAATGACATTTATTTATTTATTTATTTATCTATTTTTCTACCCAGCACCCTCCTGCTCACAGAGGAAAAGCCTGCACACATGAGTGGAGCTTCATGTGATTCCCCCTGCTGTGATTTCAGCTCACGGATGTTCTTCCCCCTCCTGTCTCATGTGCAAGCAGTCTAGGCCTTACACTGCCTCTGGAAGATGCTCAAACAAGGACTTCGGAGACCTCTAGGGGAAGGGAGTTCCAGAGCTTAGGAGCAGCCACAGAGAATGCCTCCGCATACACGGGTCCTATGGATGCGGGCCAATGATGGAACCTGCAAGAGTGCGCCCAGCTGATTTGAGGCGCCACAGAAGGACATAAGGAGAAAGGTGGACCTTTGGAGATGTAGGCCTAGGCTGTTTAGGGCTTTATAGGTCAATAAGTCATTTATATTTATTTATTTATTTATTTGCTAGATTTTTACCCAGCCCCTCCTGAGAACAGCTTGGGGTGGCTTCCAACAATAAAAAATACATATAAAATACATATAAAACAATTTAAAACACATCAAAAACAATTCAAGGTATTAAAACAGGGCCCGGGAAACATTAAAACAATAAATAGGGTAGGGGAGATAAAACCCTCTAACCCCCCCTCCCC
>QEPC01015050.1:5960699-5996733 GCA_003113815.1 Sphenodon punctatus
GGTCAATGCCGCCGCAGCGCTCGCCCGCTATGGCCACGGGCCGGAATCCCTGCGGGGATTCCGACCCGTGGCTGCCATACAAACGTGACGGCGGGGGTCACCACGGCAGGGAATCACATTCGCCGTGCGATGACCTCCAGTCCCGCCGCTTCGGCCGCTCACGCGGCGAATGTGATTCCCCGCCGTGGTAACATCTGTGGGGAAACATGCGTTTCCTCCAACAGATGTTACGTGGTCGCTGCCACCACAGGGGATTGACTGTGGTGGCCTTTGACCACATAACGTTTGAAATCACCCCTCGTAACATCTGAAAATACCCTACGTGGGGCTACCCATGGTGATGGCTCGGAAATTGCAGCTGGTGCAGAATGCGGCATCCCGTCTCCTAGTGGAACTGGGCCGTCGGGAGCATATTACACAAGTGCTCTGCTCTCTGCACTAGCTGCCGGTGGTTTTCCGGGCCTGATTCAAGGTGTTGGTTTTAACCTATAAAGCCCTAAACAGTCTGGTTCCTGCCTATCTGTGAGAACTCCTCACTACCCGTGTCCTGGATCGGCCCATGATGTCATCTGGGGATGCCCTGATCGAGGTCCCCTGAGTTTCCGGGGTGGCCATGCAGGAGAGGGCATTTTCAGTGGCTGCGCCGCGCCTATGGAATTCCCTTTCCGTGTGAGCCCAGCTGGCCCTGGACCTGCCCTCTTTTTGGAAAAGTTGCAAGATCTGGCTGTTCTGCCAGGCGTTTGGCAGGGGAAATGGGTGATGGGTGGAGGGGGTTGGGGGGGTCGTTGTTTTATCTGTTTTCTCCTTTAAATGTGTTTTAACTGTTTTTATTGTTTTTATTGTTGTAAGCCGCCCTGAGCTGCCTGTGGCAGGAGGGGCAGGGTAATAAGTTTTGGAAATAAATAAATAAAATAAAATACCACTATCACTATACAGACAAAGAAACACTACACAGACAAGTTCTTTAGGATAGGGAACAATTAATCTGTTTTTAGTATGTTTTCATGTAAATTCAATTACTGCAATTATAAATGTTTTACCATTTAAAAAAATAATTTGTATCAACATAGCACATCTCACACCCATCCAGCTGCCCTGGGTGGGTAAGATTTTTGTACAGGTAAGTCTGATAGTTCCTTCATTATCAGAGTCTGAACTGACAGCTCAGTGGGCAGGCCACGTAATAAATTTCACTGCAGATAAATGTTTATTTACCAGTATTTGTGCAAGGGTTGTCTAAATAGTATAGATTTGCTGGACTTTTTTCAGGTAATGAAAGTATGAAGATGTTAAACTATGAAAAACAAATTTAACATGTTTTGGACTTTAGTTTTGGAAAACGGCTTCCAAGATTGCACCTGCAAAACCTTAAGCTACCTTTCTGTATGTCCAGTTCTCCAATTCTTGCTCAAAACTATGTAATCGATCAGCACATTTTATAGATGCAAATTCAGGAGCCACTTATATGATGGTGTGCATATGCAAATAAACTTTTCCCACATCAAAGATGATGCTTTTTTCTTCTCCAATCTCATTGTGTCTTCCTATACAATGGCATAGCATTTTCATATAGTAAAAGATCTAAATATTGTATTTACTCTATAAAAAAAAAAAACCCTCTAGTATCTGGGACAGTTTGTGGTATTCTTTGCTTTACCTGCCACTAAAGTGCCGAAGAGGTTTCTAATTAATATGGGTGATTTCATGGTGACAGTGAAAGCAGGATTGGGCCTATAGTATACATGGTAATACCTCAGAACAATGAGCTAAATTAAATACAGAATGAGAGCTTGGCAATTCAGCATTAGTTGAGTTTTTTGCTTTATGTGGGTTTTAGGCTGACATGAAACATTACTTTTACATTAACGCTTGTGGTTCCATTTTTATGCACTCCAGCTTCATCACACTCAAGCCTTTATGTTTTAATAGTCAGATTCCTGCAACTCAACTAGGGTGGCAAGTTCAGATGCCGAACTTCTATTTCATCCAGATTTTTTAATGAAAAAAAAAATGGAGCAGAACATCAAACGATCTTATTTCAAATAGCATTTTTATTCACACGAGGACCAGAGTATAGCCAAATAATTATACAAAACACAAGACAAAAGGAATTTGTACAGTTCGATTGAAGACTACTTCACGCAAGTCCAAAGTCTATATATCTACAATCAACACATTTTTGTAGTACAAGATTACTGGAAATCACCCACTGGATGCTTTCAGATACAAAAAAACATATCATGAATAATATTAATAATACACAGGTTCCTCCTGGTTGTACAATAATAATAGTTTTAGTGATTTCTTAATTGAGAAGAGTTTTGCACACTGGGAATGATCCCATTGGTGAAAGTCTTCAGCAACAGGTTTGGCAAAGGATATTTTCCTCCTCTTCTCCTCAGCTCTAGTTTACAAATAGTTACTGAAGCTGCAACGACAAACTATGGTTTCAACTTTGAGTGCACAGAACACAACAGACCATTTTCATTATAGAAACAAATAGCAAACATCCATTAAAAAAATAGACATTTCAACAATGCATCTCTACACCAGAGATAAAGCAGCATTGCTGGCACACACAGCAAGAAGCTTGCTCTAAGGATTTTAAATACCATTGTGTTAAGTGTTATTTTTAAATTATTTTTTCCCCTTGTCTATAGTATTGTATTTTAGAAGATTTAACAGCTAGATTTTAATCGCAATACATAAGGTAGCAAGGGGGATAGATATGAAAACATTCATCAGTCAAAATATGGTTAAAGGCCTGATTCAACATTTATAGAAGTCTATGAAAGATTGGACTGTTAAATTCAGCCTGAATCTGGATCTGAACCTTCCAAAGTTAAGAAAGTGAGTTAGGGGCAGGCAATTCCAGAATTTATTTATTTAATTGTCTACACTGTCCTTCCCTGAAGGGTCAGGGCAGCTTGCAATATTAAAAGCACAGAATACATGAAAAAACCCTCACCCCTATCCCCACCTGCCAAATGCTTTGCCGAAAAGAAAAGTGTTACTCTGCCTTAAGTTTAAATCAATCTGTTTCTTGGGTTTGGTCCAGAACACATTGAATGTATTGGGAAAATTGTAATTGACTACAGTTGACTTTGAATCAGGCTCCACATGAGTCTGCTATTGCAGATGTGCATACAGGCATGGACTATCCAGCAGTACCACTGTGGAAGAGGAAAATTTTGAAGATTATAGCAAAGAGAAATTTCCTACCTTCTAGTATAGGAGAAAGCTCTTACAGTTCCTAGTTTCTATATCTCTGAACCTTATCTTCACACAGCTTATACACTCCTGTGACTGCACAACGTTTCTCACAGTGCCTCAGCTTAATCAGTAAAATCCAACTATTAAACTTCACACAGAGTAATTTATATCTCACTAGATATTGCTATAAACTGCTGAGCTACAGGATACAGCACCATGTGGAAGGACTGGATAATGTGTATAGTATATGTAGGACTTGCTGGAAGCTTCTTTTCTTTTCTTTTCTTTTTAAAGCTCTTCTTTTGTGGTGTACAAGAAGTGACTCAAACTTCACTCCTGCTAAATTCATAGCGGGATGCCGTGGAACAAAAATTCTTTTTGGACCAAATGAAAATACAATGTTGCTATAACTAAACTGGGTCTTTTTGAGGTTGCAGAGGAATGTTAGTTTCAAAGTCACAATTTTGCATTTGACAAAGAGCAGATGGACAGCTAAACTACTAATAAAATACTGACTCCAGCTTGGATCTCAGTTACTCAACTAAGTACTTCATTGTAAAAAATAAATAAATAAATGGCCATTTATACTTCTCCCAAAGTAACAGAGAAGGTACTCTCATTTCACATCAAGCTCAAAGGTATTTGTCTAAACTAGATTTTTTCCCCCCTACTCTTTGTATTGCTAGTGTAAATAAATTTACAATTTACAACAACAAAAACACCTCAACAACAGATAAAAGGAAAATGATAAACAAATAAATAGATCCCCACAAACTGCCCAATGCTGGATGAAAAGCAAGAAGATTGATTTAACTCACTATTTTTCTTTTGCTTCCATATGAAGCCTGTAAAAATATCAAAGCTGTAATAAAATTATACGTTGTAAGAAGCCACTGTACCAAGACCTTCCGTTTCTCCTTTAGATTTCAAGTTAGAAGGTGTCACTCTTAAAAGCATGAATATTTTGGGTAAGACCACACTGAATACATTTTAGGGCAGTTCACAAAAATAAACACCTATGTATAACTATTGATAATAGCAGTTTGGTTGCTATCTCCATACAGATTACACAGAAAATGTAAGTTTATTGAAATCCTTTACATTGTCTCAGTAGTAACTCTGGAATTGGCTGCAGCAAATCCTCTCTAGTATTTCAGTACTGATCATGCTTCCCAGATTTTAAAGGAGTTAAAATATATCTGGCAATATATCTGGAGTCAAATAAAAATCAGTGTACCTACCCATACATAAAATAATTTGATCACCCTTGTCCAGCTCGCTGTGTTTTTTGTGGACTTTGTGACAGAAAAATCATGTCACTTTTGCTTATGCAAAAGAATTATATTTTCCATGGACTATTATTTATACAATAAAACATGCTGAAGGATTGTTTTTAGATTCCTTTCCCAAAAATTAGTTAATGTTTACTGTATAATTTAAGGAATCACCCTGAAGATCATTTATTGGCAAGCCTCCTACTGATTTTAGTTTAGTGAGAATTTTGCCTGAGTAAAGACACAGGCTCAGGGGACTAACCTTTGACTGTAACCTTTCCTTTTTTTTTTTTTTTTTTTGTAAAGGAAGGTTCATGTGATTTCTGTTAGGTAAGTCTGAAAATTAACCACAAGATGTGCTGAGCTACTACAATTGTCAAGGTGAATGGACATTAATTGTTCTTTCCACCCCAGTCCAGGGAGAGGCATTCAGAAGAAGAAGAAAAATAATCTCATTGTGCTACCTGCTGCCACATCTGGGTTTCCAGA
The DNA here is from genome assembly GCA_003113815.1 of Sphenodon punctatus. Taxonomy (NCBI): domain Eukaryota; kingdom Metazoa; phylum Chordata; class Lepidosauria; order Sphenodontia; family Sphenodontidae; genus Sphenodon; species Sphenodon punctatus. Next base: position 5,965,676 of record QEPC01015050.1, read on the forward strand.
TGCTTGGGGATTGGAAACACTCAGAGTTTGTACTCTGGATTTCCTACAAGTTCTCTACTCTGACTACTTGGTGTCTTGTATTGGTGCAATCAAAAAGCAGTGGTGCTTTACTCTTACAAACACAGGAGCTAATCTTCTTTCCATTGAAATTAATGGAAGTTCTCATGATTATCTCCCACCTGCTATCTGTAAACTTCCAATTTACTGCAACCAAGCCAAGAACATGTACCTGAGCTCTCGCATCCTCATGAATGTCGCATCCCTTGTCTCTCACTCTGTTCCCCCTTCCCTGTCTCCCGTAAGCTCTCACGCAAGGACCGTGTCTATCTTATTCTTTGTAAAGTACCAGGTACATTGCTGGCGCTATATAAATGCTTATAATAATAATTAATAATGTTAATTTCCTTCAAAATTAGAGCAGACATAAAACCATATATGAGTAATACTTTGTATAGTCTGTCTGAATGCATGCTTATCCAAAGGATTTAAACTGTATATATGTATGAATGCATCAATATAGGATTCACTTAAAATGTGTTGTTAATTCACATTATCTTGAGACGTGTAAAGTGACTGTGGTTCTCCAAGGCTGGGTTAGCTGAGACATGCACACTGTCCTCCATAAATGCAAAACTTAATTGGAAGATTTTAATAATTCACATTTTCATACTTTATCTGAATATAGACTTGAAAAGGACAAAGATTTTGTATTTGCAAGGTTCATTTTAAATCCTCTCAATTCTGATTCAAATTAAATAGGATACCAAATTGTTTAAAACCACAAAACAGTGAAAGAAAACTACTTTCAGCCCCAATGCTTGAAATGTACTTCGTGATGTGTTTTAGAAAAGTGCAGTAGCTTGACAGTAAGATTGCTATGACAAGCTTTTCTGCAAATAGAGAACCAGATCCTGTTGCTTTACTCACAAGAGTAATCCCATTGAAGTCAATGAGACAAATTAAGTATTGGTGTTAACACCAGGGATGAGTTTAGCTTGTTCAGATTGCTCCTTATAGTAAAGCAAATAGAGACTGAATAATAGCTTTTGGGTAGGATTTAATTTTAATTGCAATTAATTAATGATAAACATCCATTTCATCAAAACTCTTTCAAAACAAAAACCAACTTTAGATTATACTGAATTATATTTCCTTTCCAATTTCTATTTCAAAGAGTGTCTCACATTGCTAAGATATATCAGAAAGTTTTTGTATAAATAATAAAAGTCTTTAAAATGAAAATGCTAATAATAAACAAATCCAAATGCAGGAAAAATACAATCTGACTATAACAAAAGAGAATTATATAATTCTATTTGAGTGAAATCTTTCATCTTTGATTTACAGGTTTGAGTCCTCTATAACTGAAACCACATTGACCCATATCTTTCATATCATGGCTTTCCCTAAAATCTTGTTTTAATTAAGGTTTCTTTCAGATTTCTGAATAAAAAGCATGACAGTCTTCACTTATGGCTTTAATATATGTTGAGCTTGAAAAATATATAAAAAATGAACATCCCTTGCTTTCAAAGGCAAGGCCGGCTATCGGATACTGCAAGTAGAATAGTTTAAGATAAGTAACACGTCAGCCCAAGCTCTTTAGGTGGGGAAGTTGCAAACAAAACCAAAGCTATTGTATCACAATTTGTATTCCTTTAAAGAACTCTTAATAAAATGTCCTATTCCTTTTCACCTTCTGACAGTAAGGCAACATGTGTAACAGTTTAAGCGTTCATTATCAGCTAAAGGCACAAAACTATGTTACACTCTCAAATATTAATTTTATTTAAGTAATGAGTGTCACTTCTCAAGGAAGTATGCTACACTTTAAAGAGCTAAAATTATAGGCTAACCCCTTTAGAACTTCTTAAGCAACACTAAGTTCAGTGGGTCTATATTGAAGAAAATGTTTAGTTTGCATTTGGATAGTGACCTGTAGAGAAAACAACAAACTGCTGCAGAAACACCTGAGCTTCAAATAAGCTGCACACAGATGCCTAAATTTACCCTTCTTAAAGGTGGGATTCAGAAACATTTTGGAACAAACTATGAACACATAGGAAGAGTTGTGAAATTATCAAAGACTACATGAAACATTTAGGATAAGAGCTATTGTCAGCTATGAATGGTGCAGCACGGTTTAGATAAAAAGGCAAAAGATCACTCCCTTTACAGAATCTTGATTGCATTGTTGATACAAAATGGCACATTAAACGGATCAAGAAATGAAGAAAATAAAATAAAGTACTACTAAGCACAGTACTTTGGAGGGAATTATAAGTACTGGTTGCAATGCTTTCTTTTTAGCTAGTCTTTACATATTTTTAACTTATCCAAACATGAGTTCAGAACAGTGTCTTAAAAGATGGCACAGTAGATGAGATATCGATTATTTCATTATACTAAGAATGAAAATGAGCTCTATTAACAGTTTAATATTGTGAAAAATTACCCAGTAAAAAGTGTTTCAGAATGTCAGCAATTGATTTGTGAAGCTTCCCCAGAAATTTTGCAGGCTGTTGGAATTCTGGTAGCTAATAATAATCTAGAATGTAGAATTAATTGAATATTTCTATTCCACATTTATGTCGGTGAGTGGATCACACAGTATATTAAAAGCATGCTCAAGGCTTTTTCTTGCAAGCCTGGTTTACTGTAACTTTAGAATTGCAGTGGTTACGTTGAAGGAATCTTTAGGGCTCTTTCAAGTCCATCCAAAGAACAAGTGAGGCTGCTGTTCAGAGTTTTGTGCCCAGTGTTTATGTTCCATCTGATCTGTGCCACCCAGGCAGCAGACAAGACATGTCTGAGGGTGCTTTGGGGATACACAATGATGTCACACACAGGAAATATCAGGGAGGACTTGGCACTTCACAAGGCTGGCTCTTCTTCCATGGGCTCGCCAGCAGCTCTATAAAAATAAACAGGCAATCAGAATACGGCACAAGAGTACACAATGACATTGTAGATTTTCATGCATAATCAAAGCTGATTTTTCAGCTCTCTCTGATGTTTATTTGTGTTATTCAGTTATCCATAAATAGAGTTACTTTTCTAGGAAGTATAAACAAATGTCAAGTGGAAAAACATTCTAGATCCAAGCAATCACTGCAAATGTTCCTGTTTATATTAAAATTGTCAGAATATTTTATAACTTTAGGTTCAGAAACGTACATGCTTTATGTCAGTAGAGGCAAATAATTTAATGAAAAAAGTTAGCAATACTTTTATTTTAGAAATATTGATAGTTAAAATACATTATTTTTCTAATAATGGGATCACACCATTAAAACCACATACCTACTTAATTATTAAAGTATTTATCCAAGTTTCCACGCCCTCTGAGTTTGACTTCTGTGCTTTTCTGACTGCATTAGTTGGCCAGCAGCCTAACCTTCTGGAATCAAATTCTGAATTTGATTAGCAGATCACTGCCATAAAGCAGGTATCCATTATAATATATAATCTGATAATATACATACACTTTATTAGAAATCACCTGGGAGATCACCAGCTGAGCCAAACCAAATTTGTCTGGTGAAAATGCACACTGAGCAAAGAAAGTATTCCCACCCACTAGCTCTAGACAGGAGAGAGAATATTTAAAACTACACTGCTGACAGACTAAGAACTTGGACAGAAGAATTCAATCCTATTCTGATGTTTGCCTCAGAATCCAATTTATTCAAATATCTATGATTTTCAAATGAAAGGATGACAAAAAACCCCAATACACATTCATTTTCACTTAAAGTTTAAACTCAATAAAAGTTTTACTGGGAAGCAGGAGCTTATGCAAGCCCTAAAAGTTAATGATTTGGGGCTTGCATAGTTTTCCATGGGTTGCTGCAGCAAGGAAGCCAGAGAACTTTCACTGAATCTGGACTATATTTAAAGCTCTTGTAATGAAAATTCAGCTATGTCTCAAAGCAATGTAGACAGGTAATTAATCCCTGAGTTGGACAAGTCACTTGTAGTTTTTTGAAAGAATAAAATAGGGAGGTCAGTGAGATGTGAAAAAACAGGTGCTAGTAATAAACAACTTTAAGTAATTTTTAAAAAATGGATAATTAATGCAAAACACAAATTTTATCACTTTCCTCTAGAGTTGCTTAGGAAATGGTAACAACTGTTCACAAAAATTGTAGTGCAAAGGTAATTCACTGGCATTTTGGTAGTACTCTAAGCAGCTCCAGGGGCCACTATTCTGCACAGCTATTTATCGACCTGGAGAAAGCAGAGACCTATTTTGTTTTTTGTAATCAGTTCATGATCACCATCTGATGCAGAGTGTGGACACAATTATTCGATGATGAAATGCATTTGCCACAACATCTCCACAAGTCCTTCCTGCACATATTACACAGACAGTAAGGCTAATATTCAAAATATGACAGAATCGTAATGTACAAATAGACAGATTGTTCTACATTGGCTGATTTGTGGGAGAATTGAACAATATAAGATTTCCTGCTCCCAACAAATCAAATCAGCTCCAACAGAAATGGACCTTAAGAACAGAAGATAGAAGGTTCTGCCTCTTTGGGTGATTTCAGACGTGACAGGGTGAATATTCACCCCACCACAACCACAGTCAAACGCGGACCGCGGTGAACTGCGGTGAACGTCTGTTCGCTACCCGCCAGATGTTCACCACAGTCAAACGTGGTCCGCGTTTGCATTGACCACGCTTTGTTACCTCTCACCACCCAGAGGTAATGAAGCATGGTCAAAGGCCACCATGGCCGTGGTGAAGGGTTCGTCACGTCTGTTGACTCACCCTTCACCACGGTCAGGGTTCGCCCGGGTGGGCGGTGCGACCAGATAGGCCGCACTTCCTGCCCTTTGTGCTGGGGGGCGGGCCGAGGGTGGCGCGCAGGGGGAGGGGCCATGTGGCCGCATGCAGCACCGCCCGGCCCCGCCCCCTCCATGGTGGGGTGAAACAACAGACGTTACAGCCGCCAGAATTGACCGCGGGCTGTGGTGTTTCGTTCCCCACGGGTGGGGGTGAAGGGGGGAACGTCTATTCACCCACCCCTTGACCCCCGCCCGTGGTCCGAACCACACCACAGCCCGCGGTCAATTCCGGCAGTCGTAACATCTGAAATCACCCTTTGCTGCTATAATGAGAACAGGCTCTCATAGCATAGCTTTCCCATAAGTCTATCAAAGCATTCTTGACTATGGGCATTTTTAGATGGGAGAGCTTTCTCCCATATTTTAAAAGTCCGTGTTAGGGAAACCCCTGTGGGAGGGACTTAGACGCTCCTCCCCAGATCAGAAGTCGCCTGGGCGCCATTGGAAACAGCAACACCAGGCAACTCCCAGATGTTTTGAGACACAGACCTGGCAAGACCCCTATAGACCCCACAGTCTTACATATCTGTGTCTCAAAACATCCGGGAGTTGCCCGGCACTGCTGTTTCCATTGGCACCAAGGAGACTTCCGGTCCAGGGAGGAGCATCTAAATCCCTCCCAGGGAGGTTTCCCCACCATGGAATTTTAAAATATGGAGAAAACCTCTCCCATCTAAAAATGCCCATAGTCAATAGTGGGAAGGGACTTTGCCATCTTTCTCTCCCTAAAGCTTGGGTGATTGAGGATTGGTACCATCTGATTTCCCCTTCAGGTACAGCCTTCATAAAAAGATCAAGCTAGCTGCCTAGAGGAGACAGCCATCCGGTGGCGGCCAAAGAGCGCCAACCATTATAGGGCCGTTCGTGAACAGTGTGGCCATGGCCATGAAGCTCTGCTGTCTGGAAAGAACGGCCATCTTGTTGCTGCTGCTTTTAGCCCTCCGTTATATTGCTTTGGGGATTTTTTTGTATTTTTAATCAGAATATGTTGTTTGTATTTTATGGGGATATACAAACCCATGGGTCTGAGTGGGAGGGATGGGTATGTGGGGTAGTTTGGGAAGACTCCCTCGAGTGAGACACAGGGAAGTAGGAGAGGGGGCAGGTTGAATAGCTTAATTATTAGGGCTGAAACTTGACTTTTGCTTTTCTCTGTGAGAATCAGGGTTCTCGGCTCAACTTGCAAATGAGAATAAGCTAAGAAATTCCCTGGATTCTCACAGAGAACCAGATGTTTTGAGACGCAGACTTGTAAGACCTCGGCTATAGGGGTCTTTCCAGGTCTGCATCTCAAAACATCAGGAAGTTGCCTGGTGCTGCTGTTTCCAATGGCACCCAGGTGACTTCTGGTCAGGGAGGAGTGTCTAAATCCCTACCATGGGGGTTTCCCCAATGTGGACTTTTAAAATATGGGAAAAAGATCTTCCATCTAAAAATGACCATGGACTCCCACGCTCACCCTTAACAAACAACAAAAATGGCTTTTTACAACCCTCTCTCCTCCCCTTGTCCCCATCATGAACTCACCTAGCTGCTCCAGCTCCTGGGTTTCTCACTGTTCTGCTTCTCTGTGGGGGATCAGGGGAAACACAAGGTGGAGGATCTATAAGCACAATGGCCATTGGGGCCATTCTGTACATGTGGAACCCTTTCCCAAAATGGTGCCAGCAGCATAGTGCCATTTTGGAACAGGGCTGTGAATGCGCCATGCTCATGTGCAGAATCACTGCCCTTTTCCAAAATGGTGCCAACACTGCCAGCACCATTTTGGAAAAGGGCTATACATGCATAGAATGGCCCCAGTGGTCATTTTGCACATGTACCGTGATTTTTCCTTTTCTTCTTTTTTTTTGCAAGATATATTTCTCGAGATCTCATGCTAGGGCCAAGATCTCGGGCTCAACATGAAATCTTTCAAAAACTTAAGGGCTTCTGGTTTCAGCGCTAAGTGTTATAGTTTAGCCATGGCCCCTCTGTGTGGGGAGGGTACCTCCATGAGGGAGGGAGTTCCTCCAGTCAGAGTTGGAGGAGTGAGAGGGTTGGGTTGGTGGGGGAGTGCGAGGTGTAGAATGCATTTTATATGTATTCTTGAACTGATGTGATGTTGGGTAGGGGGTGGGATATAGTCATGACCCCTCAGTGAGAGGCTGAGGTACAGGTTTGTGGGGTGGGTACTCTCACAGAGGAGTGCCTGGGGACTGGGAAATCTCTTGTGTGGGAGGCAAGGAAGTGGGAATGGGAAGGATGTGAAGAGGGGTGGGTTCTGGGTGCTTGGGTTTGGGGAGAGTGGAATTGGTGTTGTACAATATATTTTGTTTCAATTATTGTAAGCTGTTTAGGGATGGGATTTATTTAATATTTTTAACATATATTGGTGGGTTGTTTTTTTCCTTCCAATTATGGCAAGCTGCCCTGAACTAACAGAGCAGGGTATAAGTCAAAAAGTAAATATTATTATGTGCTTTTTCCAATAATCTATTTCTCCAGGCTTTGCTTCTAACATTTCAAAGCCTAGTTCAACTTGAAGAAATTGCCCTTTTGTGTTACGAATAACCACACAGATAAATGTATTTCCCCCCTCCCACAAATGTGACTCTTTGAGCAACATTCAGTCCTGTACCTGTAACAGAGTGCAGATTTTGAAAATATTAGAAACTTTTTATTTGGAGTCTGGTCTTGTAGAAAAACGTTGTGTCAGAAAATGTGCTTTTTCCAGCATGCACGCACGTGCGCACACATACACGTGCGTGCACACATACACACACACACACACACGTGCGTGCACACACACACACACACACTAATGGACTGGTCAGAATGTGCATTTCCATGGAAATTCCACTTACTGTCAACTTTTTCATCACAAATCAGGATGGCAGAAATGTACCGGAAAGTCCCTTAAAATGGTCCCATGGGAGTTGTAGTTCCAATCGACCTGTGGTCTTAAAGGTGCTAGAACTACAACTGATATACAAGAAGGTCAACTTAATTTGAACCCTTTTCTGCAAGGAACTTCAGTTGAAATGTAAGTGTTCTGTGGAATGTTCAGATTTTCACAGAATCACATTTTCCAATGGAAAATAGCATCATATGGAAAATTCCTGGCACACACACAATATGCAAGAAGTGATATCCATGTGATAAATCTCAAACTGTCAAGTCATGTGGTATCTACATTGATTATTTTTCACCTTTGAATGCTTTGTCTCCTCTTGTTGCCCATCAATTCTTTTCCCTTGGGATTCATTTTCGCATCTCAAAACCATGAACTTCTAATTGCCACCCTTTCTAAAAAAAAAAATACCAACTTGCTGATGAAGATAATTATTCTGTTCTTCAATGTGAATATTAATAATTAAAACTTTTTCAAGTACATCAGAAGCAAGAAGCCTGCTAGAGAGTCAGGTGGGCCATCAGATGGCCAGAGGATGAAGGAAGTGCTCAAGGAGGATAAGGCCATTGAAGAGAAACTGAAGGAATTATTTCTTTTGGTCTTCACTACAGACGATATTGGGGAGATACCCATGCCAGAACTACACTTCGTAGGTGATGAATTGGAAAAGCTGTAACAAATCAATATGACTCTAGAGCAAATTCACAAACTATATAGTCACAAACTAGGGGTGGGACTTCAGGCAGATTATCGGTGTCAGTTTCTAACAGTGTCAGTTCCCCTGTATTTTGGATCCCCTACCGGTGTCGGTTTTATCGGTGTCAGATATTTTCCACTGAAGTCAATGGGAAATTTTCCCATTGACTTCAATGGGAAAGCCTCTGACTCCGAGATACAGGGAAGGAGCCGATGCAGAAGAAACCAAAACCCCTCCTGGGGCATCCCCCCACCCTGCTCCTGGTCTCGGAGGGGGGGAGTGGGGATCAATTACCCTAACATCCCCACCCACCAGGGCCCAGCGTTTACACTCCTCCCCCCTCCCTGGGGCCCCTGAAAAGCATCTTACCGGTGGTCCTGGGTCCGGGTGTAAGTGATGGCCGCTACTGGTTGGGGTGCCGGCTCCGTTGCTGATGGTGGCTTGGTCTCCTCCACTGCCAGTGGGAGTCAGCTCCTGCCAGCAGCAAAAGAGACCCAGCCACCGGCAGCAGAGCCGACTCCTCTGCCAGGAAGACAGGTCTTCTCTTCCTTTCTTCTTTCTTTTTTCCTTCTAGGTCCCATGCTAGTTCTGGAACTCTGAAGAATGCTGCCGTCTTCTTTATTGAGCATGTGCAAATGGCCACTGAGGCCAATCTGCACACATGCAGTCCTCTTCCAAAACGGTACCAGCAGCGGCAGCACCATTTTGGAAGAGGGTAGTCATTCTGTGCATGTGTCAGGATGCATGGACGCATGAGCAGAATGACTACCCTCTTCCGAAATGGCGCAGATGCTGCCGGCGCTATATTAGATGAGGGCTGCACATGCGCAGATTGGTCTCAGTGACCATTTTGCACATGTGAAGTAAAGAAAAAGGCAGCATTCTTCAGAGTTCTGGGACCGGCGTGAGACCTGGAGGGAAAGAAGACTAGAAGAAAAAAGAAAGAAGAAAGGAAGAGAAGACCTGAATGCCTGGCAGAGGAGCCAGCTCCGCTACCGGTGACTAGGTCTCCTCTGCTGCTGGTGGGAGTTGGCTCCGTTGCCGGGTAGTCATGCCTGGCTGCAGAGCTCTCTCCCACTGGCAGCGGAGGAGACCCAGCCACCAGCAGTGGAGCTGGCATCCCAGCTGGTGGTGGCCATCACCCCCACCCTCCGCCCGGATCCAGGACCACAGGTAAGTATGCTTTAGAGGGGCTCTGGGGAGGGGAAAGGGGTGTAAATCTGGGCCCCGGTGGGTGGGGGTGTTAGGGGCAAATATCCACACTCCCACCCTCAGAGGCCAGGAGTGGGGTAGGTGGCTGTGGCTTCCCAGCGGGTCGCGGCTCTTCCCATTGAAGTCAACGGGGAGGATTTCCCATTGACTTCAATGGGAAGTTCCAAGATCTGATAATCGGGTGCAGAGAGGGCCCAATTCTTGGATCTCTCAGTTTAAACCAAGAGTGGCATTATTGGTTACTCTCGGTTTAAACCGAAAGTCCCATCCCTACAAACCACAAGGGCCAGATGATATTCACCCCAGAGTTCTGAAGGAATTCAAATATAAAATTGCAGATGTACTACTGGTAATTTGTAACCTATCTTTAAAATCTGCTACTGTACCTTAGGATTGAAGGGTAGCAAATGTAACAGCAATGTTTAAGAAGGGCTCCAGAGATGATCCTGGAAACTACAAACTGGCAAATCTGACATCAGTGCCAGGCAAACTGGTGGAAATGGTTGTTAAAAACAGAATTCCTAGGCATATTGATAAACACGACATAATGGGGAAGAGTCAACATAGATTTAGCAAAGGAAAGTCTTGCCTCACTAACCGATTGGAATTTTTTGAGGGGTGTAAATAAACACGTGCTTAAGGGTGAGTCAGTCGACATAGCGTATCTGGATTTTCAGAAAGCATTTGATAAGGTTCCCCATGAGAAACTCTTGAGGAAATTAAAGAGTCATGGGATAAGAGACAGTGGCCGTTTTAAAAAGGATGACTGCTTGGTGTTCAGGCATGTGGGGGGGGCACGGGGGGGTGTCTGTGTAAACAGCCGGTGGTGGGTGGGAGGATGGTGTCTGCTCAGTGTTCATCCGTGTGAACACCCAGCGGGATGGGTGGGGTGTGTGCATGCTCCTGTGCAATATCCACCTCCACCCATCACCCACCCATCTCCACCCACAGAGTCCTCTGGAAAACCAGAGGAGGATCCATGGGTGGAGGTGGGGGGGTGTCCATGTAAAGGGACACATGCACACCTCCACCCACTGCATCAAAACTCCCATCCCCCCACCCACCTCCGTCTGTGTAAAAAGCACCAGTGTCCTTTCGTGGATCAGTAACTGGTTGAAAGATAGGAAATGGTCAGTTTTAACAATGGAGAGAAGTAAATAGTGGAATGCCCTAGGGATCTGTACTGGGACCAGTCTTGTTTAATATATTAATTAATGATCTGGAAAAGGGAGTAAAGAGTGAGGTGATCAAATTTGTAGATGCCCCAAAGTTATTCATGGTAGTTAAAACCCAAGCTGACTGTGAAGAATTGCAGGAGGATCTTGCAAAATTGAATGACTGGGCATCTAACGCTGTAGCAGAAGTAAGGTTGCCATATTGGTCCCAAATATAGGCAACAGAGAAAAAATAGTGCAGTGATATCTTTTAACTGGGCTAACTACAGTTGGTGTAGGTATGCAAGCTCCCAGATGTTCATGCGTGGATGCCAACATGTAAATCCTATGGCGGGTGTGTGCATGTGCTCTCCCGTGCACATGCATGCACACCATCTACATCCATCCCCCACGTATGGAACAACCAGCGAAAACGGCATTTGCTCCACGCATATTGATGGGTGGGGGCTGAGTGTATATGGACTTGTGCCCATCTACACCCTCCCCACCGCACATGGACTGCAGCACACACTAACACCCTGCACTGCACCGCAACCTGTGAAAAAAGGGGCAATGTTGGGCTCAATGGACCATTGGTCTGACCCAGTATGGCACTTAGGTTCTTATTTAACAAAGTCCCATTTTACACATGCCACAGTGGAGGGGATTTGGTGTGCACCACGGTCCATGTGCGGTGGGTGGGGGGGTGTAGATGGGTTTTCGCCCATCTACACCCACCTCCCACCCATCAACACACATAGAGCAACTGCTGCACACACGCACATACCTGCTGTGGGATTTAAATGGGCAGCATCCACACATGAACACCCAGATTTCTGGGTGTTCTTGCGTGGGTGCCGCCTGTGTAAAAAGTGCAAAATAATTAAACCCATCCAAAGCCCAGAATTTTGATAGCAACAGCTTTTTTATACATAACAATGTCACAATAGTAGTACATTTCCATTTACTACTATTTTCAATATCTCATTTTCTTACACTGATTAAAATATGAGCCCTCTACATACTAATAGAAAAATATTGTCAACTTCAAATGGTTATTCCCCAGTCAGAAAGAAGTTGAGGCACTGCAGAAGGCAGGTTACCCTGCCATAGCAAGATGCTGAGAATGGAACTGTATTAGGTCAGAAATTAGGAATGGGACTGCAGTGATCTGTAAATAAAGCACACTGGGCTGGTGGAAGGACTTGAGAAGCATGTAGTTTAATATTTTATGTTATTATTAAAACATTTGATATCCCGTCCTTTCTGCCAAAGGTAGCTCGGGGCAGTTTACAATATATAAAAATACACGTAAAAATACACAAACCACAAACATAAAACATCTAAAAAGGGGGGAGGGGGAAAGGGGGGGACATCCCCCCGGGAAAAGAGGATAGAGGGGAAAAAAACCCACCCTTTCCCCACCCTCCTTAAAACTAAAAGCCCATCCTCACCCATCTCCATCGCCAAAGGCCTGGCGGAACAGCCAGGTCTTGCATTGATGTCAAAAAGAGGAGAGGTCTGGGGCCACCTGGGCCTCTGCCGGGAGGGATTTCCACAGCCTCGGCGCAGGCTCCGAGAAAATCTGGGGCACTTTGAGAAGGGCGCTCCGGTCAACCGCAGGAGGCCAATCCAGAGCATGGGGAGCAAGCCGATGCCACAGGTAGATGGGGTCAAAGACATATAGGGCTTAATAGGTAAGAACCAGGATCTTGAATCGGGCCCGGAAGACTATAGACAGCCAGTGCAGAGAACGGAGCACCAGTGAAATATACTCTCAGAAGCACGCTCCCATAAGGAGATGGGCTGCCACATTCTGCACCATCTGCAGTCTCTGAACCATCACCATGGGCAGCCCCACGTAGAGTGCATTACAATAGTCCAGACTTGAGGTGATGAAAGCGTGGATGATATGGGGGGAAACAGCAAATGGCAGCTCTTTTTTTTGGACATGTCCAATCCAACACCGCCTTCATGTACATGGCAAACCCCATTGAAGCAACGGCATTTACTGATATTTTCTGCTGCTTTCTGCTGAAGCATATCGCTGTTCTCCTTTTTGAAAGTTTCAGAGACTCTCGTGGACTTCCATGAACTGTCATAAATCTTTGCGAACTTCTGTATAATTTCGTAAAATTACATAAATTGCCATGAACTTCCATAAATTGCCACGAACTGTCGTAAATTGCTGTGTGTACTGTTTTGTGATTGGTGGACCAGATGAGATCCCTGCTTTTTATTGGTTTTAGTGGCTGTCCTTTATGCTTGAACTAGCACATGTATATTAAAAGGTAGCTCTCCCTTTATTCCTTCTCTTTCTATTTGACTTCTACTGAGGGCTCTCTCATTCAGCTCCTTGCATGCCAGAACTACCCCATCTAACGTAAGGAACCCACATTACAATGGGTGCACACACAAACAGGACCTTTGGATCCATACCTGGTAAATTGCTTTGTTATTAAATTGTATGAGATAGCAAAAAAGTAACTTGCTCATATTAAACATGCCATTGACTGCAGGCACAGCAGGCAGCCAGGATGCACGCGCTGCTTAACGTATTCTTTCTTTTCTTTTGAGGATATTTTTGACCCAGGAAATTCTGCTAGCATGGGATAATTTGGGCTTAAATTAGAGAGGAAGGAATAAATGCAGATCTCTTCTTCTGCTAAAGAAGGCTCCCCATTAACAACTTAACCCTCAAAGTTCAGGTGAACAGGGCTTGTTGTATGATCAAACAATTTGAGGACTAAGTTGCGAAGAGGGAGCCTAAACAGTCTATTGATAGACTGAAAAGGTGCTGAAAACCATGGGACTACTGCTGAAAATTGTCATAAATGTTGCTAAAACTGCCATAACTGCTGTAAATTGCCATGAACTATCATAAATGCTGTAAAAGTTATGTACACTCCCATAAATTCCACAACTGCCGTAAACTGCTGTAAACTACTGTACGTTTTTGAAAACTGCCGTAAATTGCCGTGAAGTATTGTAAATTGCTGTTGGCGCAGTAGCAGACAAGCCAAAAAAGAGATACCCCAAACCAGAATGGCAAACAATGCTGCTGCTTCAGGCCTATGGATGATAGTGGCCAGGTCGGCCATACGTCTGAGATGTATGGCTGAAGCTGTCGCACCAGGTGTAGTTGGCAGAATGTGCCCCTCGCCACAGCTCCAGCCTGGGCATCTAGATGAAGCTGCACATCAAGGAGCACTCCCAGACTCTGAACCTGGGGAACCAGTGGGGGTGAACCCCATCAATAATGGGGAATGCCATATCCACCGCTTTCCCCACTAGCACCACCTCCGTCTTGTCGGGATTCAACTTCAGTTGGCTCACCCTCATCCCCCACAGCCACCAGACATCATGTAAGCACCAAGACTGCGGGGTCTGGGTTGGATGAAAAAGAGACATAGTTGAGTGTCATCAGCATATTGATGACAACAAACTCTAGAGCTCCTCATGATCTCACCCAGTGGCTGCATATACATGTTGAACAAGAGAGGGGACAAAATGGAACCCTGCGGGACTCCACACAAGAGTTCCTGGGGAGATGAAAAATGGTCCCCGAGCACCACTTGCTGAGTTCTGCCGGCCAGGAACGAGCGGAACCATTCGAGAACAGTTCCGACCACCCCAGCACAGTCCTGCAGGTGTCACCAACATCTCATGGTCAACAGTATCAAAAGCAGTCAATAGATCTAATGGAATTAGCAGGGTCGAGCGACCCTGATCTAATTCATGGTGGAGGTCGTCGACCAAAGCCACAAGCGCAGTCTCAGTGCCATAACCCAGACGAAAGCTGGACTGTGAGGGATCTAGAAAACTGAGTCAGTCCAGATGCTCCTGCAACTTCCAAGCCACTACCCATTCAATAACCATCCCTAAAAAGGGAATGTTAGAGACGGGCCGTTAACTGGTGAGGGAGCAAACATCCAGAGATGGTTTTTGGAGCACGGGCCGCACCACCACCTCTTTAAGGCAGCCCGGCACCCTGCCCTCCTGAAGGGAGGCATTGACCACTCCCGCCAGCAATGGCCCCAGCATCTCCCGGCTGGCCTTAACCAGCCAGGAAGGACCCAGGTCCAGTTCACAAGAGACAGCGCTGACTATCCCAAGAACATCCTCCACATCAGTGGGCAAGACCCACTGAAACTGATCCCACAAAGTAGGACAAGGCAGGACTTCCATAACCTCTGGTTCTCCTATTGTAAGAAGTGCAGCATTGAAGCTGTGGTGAATGTGAGCAATTTTATCAGCAAAATAATCAACAAACATGTCACAGCAGGCACTGGAAAGTTCCAGTTCCAGGTGGAGGGAGGCCAGACCGACCAGTCGCCTCACCACCCGGGAAAGCTCCACTGGACGAGACTTTGCTGATTCTATGAGGGCAGCAAAGTACTCCTTCTTTGCCACCCGCTCAGCCATGGCATAGGCTCACAAACGGGCTCTATGTTGTAATCTGTCAGTTTCAGCACAACAGCGGTGCCACTGTTGCTCTAACTACCGCCCTTCTTGCTTCAGCAACCACAGATCCTAATTGAACCAAGGAAGTATGCAGTGCCGATGCCTAGGGAGAGGACACCTAGGAGCCATCCAGTTGATGGCCTCAGTCAGCAAGATGTTCCAAATAGCAATGAGATCATCGAGCGTCCGGTCGAGCATTCTGGAACCTCTCTGGTTCCATCAGTCTCCCAGAGCGAAACAACCTAACTGGTTCCACACCCCTCTGGTGTGGAGTACATTATATTTATTTATTTATTTATAAATATTTGTTAGCCACCCCCTCATGCCTATGGCATCTCGGGGCAGCTTACAGTATAACAGCACACAATAAATTCATTAAAACAATGTTTTAAAAAAACAATACCCCACCCCACCCCACCCCACCCCACCCTCCCCTCTGAAGGCCTGGGCAAACAGCCAGGTCTTGCAGGCTTGCCAAAACACCAACAGACCTGGGGCCAGACAGGTTTCCTCCAGGAGGGAATTCCAGAGCCTCAGCCCGGTCACCAAGAATGCCCTCTCCATTGTGGCCCCCTGCTTTACACGGGGGACCTCCAAAAAGGCGCCCCCAGTGGACCGCAGGGATCGCTATGAGACGGAGGGCGAGGCGGTCCCCAAGGTATGAGGGGCCCAGATCATGTAGGGCTTTATAGATCAACACTAGCACCTTTAATCGGGCTTGGTACGCTATAGTCTATAGCCTATAGGCAGCCAGTGCAGACTATGGAGCACAGGTGTTATGTGCTCCTGCCTTCCTGTCCCCATAAGGAGATGGGCCGCTGCATTCTGCATCAGCTGCAGCCTCCGAACCAGAAACAAGGGAAGCCCCATGTACAGCGCATTGCAGTAGTCTAGCCTTGAGGTGATGAAGGCATGAATGAGGGTGGCCAGGTCGGGCCTGGACATGTATGGACACAGCCTCTGTACCAGATACAGCTGGCAGAAGGCGGCCTTAGCCACCATCTCTACCTGTCGATCCAGCCGAAGCCCCGAGTCCAACACCACCCCCACACTCTGCACCTGCTGGGTTACAGGAGGGCGGACCCCCCCCCAACCAGGGGAGCCAGTACCTCCCTTTCCCTACCCACCACCATCACCTCTGTCTTATCAGGATTGAGCTTCAGTCTGTTCTGCCGCATCCAATCCGCCACAACCTCCAAACATTGGAAACTAATGAGACAGCAGGACCTGGGTCAGTTGAAAATGAGAGGTACAGCTGAGTATCGTCAGCATATTGGTGACATCGGACCCCGAACTCCCCCAGGGGCTGCATATATACATTAAATAATAGCGGAGACAAGAGCAAACCCTGTGGAACACCACAGGTCAAGGCCCGGGGGCTTAATGTTTCAGCCCCAATCACCACCCACTGGCTTCTCCCTGAGAGGAATGAGCAGAACCACCCTAGGACAGTCCCGTCCAGACCCCAGAGGTCTCGCAGCCATCTCAGCAGCAGCCCATGGTCCACGGTGCAAATGTGGCCAAGAGATCTAGCAGGATCAATAATGTTGAACATCCTGTGTCCATCTCCCGGCAGAGATCATCCACCAAGGCCACCAACACCGTCTCCATACCATAGCCGGGGCAGAACCCAGATTGAAAAGAGTCCAGGAAACCAACGCTGTCCAAATGCGCCTGGAGCTGCAGTGCTACTGCCCGTTCAATAACCTTCCCTAAAAAGGGAAGATTAGAGACGGGTCGGTAGCTGGTGAGAGCGTCCACATCCAAAGATGGCTTCTTCAGCAGGGGACGCACCACCACCTCCTTGAGACTGGGTGACAATCTCCCCTGCCAAAGGGACACGTTCACTACCCTCGCCAGCACCGTCCCCAAGGTCTCCCTGGAGGCTTTCACCAACCAGGATGGGCACGGATCTAATTCACAACTAGTGGCTCTAACAGACCCCAGGACATTCACCGCATCAGCCAGCGTCACTTCCTGAAACTCATCCCAGAAAGATCGACCAGACGGTGCCTCCATAACCTCATGCCCCTCGCTTACTGCTTCCAATCCGGTGTCAAAGTTACTCTGGATCTGAGCGATCTTGTCTGCAAAGTAGATGGCAAACTCCTCACAGCGGGCCTGGGACAAGTCCCCATCCAGGCGGAGGGAGGCCGGACTGACCAGCCCCTCACCACCCAGAACAGCTCCGCTGGACGCAACTTCACAGACTCTATGAGGGAAGCAAAGAACTCCTTCTTTTCTGTCCTCACAGTCTCAACATAGGACCACAAGTGGGTCCTATGGAGAAGTCGGTCAGATTCAGAGCGAGTCCAATGCCAGCGTCACTATAGTCTCCTACCTACCTGTTTCATACACCGCAGTCCCTCAGTAAACCAAGGGGCCCTGCGGTGATGAGACGGAGGGAGAAGACGTCTCAGAGCCACCCTGTCGATGGCCTACCCCAACAAGATGTTCCAATGCTGGACAAGCTCATCCACAGAGTGGCCAGAGTGGTCTAAGGTTAACTCCCTCAAAGCCTCCTGGAACCTCTGAGATTCCATCAGCCTCCGAGGGCGGACCAACCTAACTGGTCCATTCCCCTTCTGGAGGAGGTGCACTGAGAGACTGGCCTGTAGGAGATAATGATCCGTCCGTGACAAGGGCGTGACCCTTACGTCCCCCACTAATGGATCACCCACCTCAAAGTCAGAAAAAAAGATCAGGGCGAGAGTATGCCCCCCCACATGGGTCGGGCAGTTGACCACTTGGGACCAGTCCATGGTTGCCATGCCGGCCATGAACTCACGCTCTGCTCCTACAAGGCTGGCATTGCCATGGGCACTGAAGTCCCCCAAGACCAAGGTCCTGGAGGAGTTCAGCGCCACCTCCGAGGCCAGCTCTGCTAGAGCAGCAAGGGATGCTGCTGGACATGAAGGAGCCTGGTATATCAGCAGCACCCCAAGCTTGCCCCCAGACAAGCAGAAAATATTTGCCGAAAATATATGCAGAAAATATTTGCAATCTGTATGAATGTAATATTGCTAGAGAAAGACTCGTAGTAAATTCTGAGGTGAATATGAGAAAAAGAATACATGAAAGAAAATCCTAACAGAGATTCCAGTGTGTCAACTCAAATTAAAATTAAAATAAAATGCCATTAAAAAGTCAGTGTTTTCCCAGTGCTACAACAAGCTGATACTTGATGTGCTATTTTAAAAGCAGGAACTGGCTGCTGGAGAGGATAGGATAGCCCAATGTCCTGCCTATAACAGTAACTAACTCCACTTGCTTCAAGTGCAAGAACTCTGATATATGCAAATGCTGAATAATATGTCCACATGAAGACCTCATCCTAATACCTAATTAGAGATTGGTTTAAGCAACAGAGAAAAAAACAACCTGTAATAATATTTATTTATTTAAATTTATTTATTTATTTAATATATATTTATATCTCACCTCTTCTGCTCCCAGCAGCTCAAGGCAGCTAACAATAAACACCCAAATACAAAAATACACCAATAAAAATAACTTACAACAATACATTCAAATTCAGCTAAAACTGAGGGGAATAATCAACCCCTCAGATCCTCCTCCTCCTCATCATAATTTTTATTCAGCGATTAGCAATTTAAAGTACAAAAAATTAGTTAATAATACAACATAATAATCTGTGGCTATTGTGGGTGCAGAGAGCATAAGACTTGGAGTAAAAACAGAAGTGACGCCGGGCTGCTGTGTCCCAGGCTGACCTGGAAGAGGTACAAAACAAACTGGGCCACAAAACAAACATGCACTCGTCTAAGCCAATGGCCATATAGCCATAGAACAGAGAACATGCGGCTGGCCGGCTGGCCCCACCCTGTGCTCTGTGCCCCACCCCCTTGTCATGATGGGCAGCCATGACAGCCAGCCATGGCTGCCTGTCATGGCAGATCTGGCCTAGCTAGCAGACAGGCCCAGAACACACGTGCAGCCCTGGGGAAGCCCGCTTTGACCCGACTGGGCAGACCCTAGCCCAGGCTAGCTGCCAACACAACTCAGGATACCTCGAGTCAACATCTGACGGTGCCTGCACACACATGTAGGTGGGGTCCATGCCAAACCAATCCGCTCTCATGTTTGTTTTTCCCTTGGAGTTTAAATGTGGGTAGTTTTTGACAAGCTTTTGCCGCTGAGCCTTAGTTCCCTATCTGTAAAATAGAAATCCTACTAATGTACCTATCTAATTGAGATGTTATAAGGGTTAATGAGGTAATGGTTGTAAAGTGTTTTGCACACAGAGGCTGTGAGCCACAAGCCACTTACACTAGAGTTGTCTCATTGAACTTTCAATGGGACTATTTTGGAGCAAGTGGGTTGTGGATTGGGACCAGAAAGTATTCTATATGCAATAAAATTTATTATTAATTACTATTATTAGTTAGTATTATGACATCACAGGGATTTTTTTTAAAAACCAATCCCCTTCAAAATATAAAACACTCTAGAGAAACTAGTAGTAATAACAAAAGCATATTCATTAAGCATATACATTAAATATTTAGAAATAAATGTTCAATCTAAAAGGAGAAAGCTACTGTCTAATGTTTTTTTTTAAGTGCCTAAGAATTTTTAACAAGTCCAGAAATGAACCACCTCCATAGGTTTGGGCAGTTGGACCTTCTTCAGATTCTCTTGTTTGCTTTATAATGGAAGATTATTAGTAGAGTGTGGGAGCGCTCTAATAGTTAAGGTGTGTTATACTCTCCATTATAAAGCCCCAACATTCTATTTGCTATACAATTGGCATGATTAAAGTTAGGATCATGAAAGTTGTGGAGAAGGATCACTGCAGTAAGCGGTTCAAGCTGTCCACATTTCAGCTGAATCGGTTGGACAATAGCTGAGATATCGTAGTTTGAAAACCGCACGTTGAAAGCATGGTTTTTTTCAAAAGTTAGACTGTCTCAATCTTGGCAGGGTAAAGGCATTTTGTGTTGGTTGGGAGGAGGTGTAAGCCATTTAAAAAATTCAAGGAGGCTGGTGTGGTGTGCCTTTGGTTTACTTTTTGTAAATCTGGTTAGTAGTTTTTAAGTGATGACATCTTGAGAATTCAATGATAGCCTTTGGAGACCATCCTGAGTGTGGAGTGCATTCTATGTGAAATGCAGAGACTGTTTAAAAGCAAACAGTCTTGAATACTGGTGACTACAACTCCCAGCAGGCACTGCTTGCCAGAGCCTATCAGTGCTGGGGAAAGAAAAGGAACTGCACCTCACAGGGGGCAGTGTGAGTGACAGGTCATCCATGTTTAGAGCTGATCTGGTGGGGCCTGGCCTGTGGAAAGGAGAGAGCGGAAGGTCATTCTGATCTGATCCTGCACAGCAGGTGCCTTGACTTTGGGGCCAGGGACGCTGAGATGGCTAAACAACAGAGCTAGCTAATCCTGCACTGATGTTTGGGGTGGCTGATCTTGCCCCCTAAACCCACCCAGAAACACAGAGCACATGGATTTCAGTGACAGCCCTTCCCCCTCCAAAAACATGGGGTGTCTGGGCTGCGGCTCCAATGGGGCACCCCACTGAAGGAGCATGGCTGGAGCCAGAGCACTGGAGTTTGCCTGGGATGGTCCCAGGTGCAGGAAGAAGTCAGAAGTTTATCCCGAAGACAGGGACAGAAGGCTACAGGTGGCATGGAATTGATATTCTTTCAGCACTTCTCCCTTCGACTTTCCCAACTCCACTAAGGAATGAGGGGTAAGCGGGTGCTCTGGGCTGATACAGTGGGTGTTCTGCAGGAGAGGGGAAGGGAGATGATGGGGTCCTGTGCAGAGGAGCCCTGTGGGGCAGAGTAGCAAGTGTAGTCCTCTTGAGATGACTCTAAGAGAAAGCCTCAGGCCAGGGAGGGAAATCCTATGAGGGAGCAGCATGGACGGGAGTAATACAAAAGGGGGGGCATTAAGGGGAGAGAATAGGGGCAAAGCCTCTGTAAATAGCTCCCACGGTGCAAGCCATGCACAGGGGGAGTACTTTACAGGGAGCAGCTTTATTGTGGATACAGAATATGGAATCCAGTACAGGGGAAGGTCTGCAGAGTGGGCAGCGTTGTGCAAGAAAGGGAGCCCTGTCCAAGGGGGAGTAAAGTGGGGGAGTCTTGTAGAGACAGAGCTGCAGAATAATGGCCATAATTGTGCTGTGGGAGAGCCCTGGGAGAACTGGGTGAGGAAGCTTTGTACAGGGGGAGAGCTGCAGAATGGGCAGCATTATGCCAGGTGGAGAGGCTGTACATGGGCACAGCAGAGTCAGGGAGCCCTGTACAAGGAGTGAACTAGCCAGGGGGTCCTGTACAGGAGGAGGTCCTGGAAAGCAGAAAGACCAGTGTTGCACAAGGAAAAGAGCTCTGACAGTGGGGGATAGAGTGGAAGACTCCTGTACAAGACATGAGCTAGACAGATCATAGAGAGCAGGTTTTGGAAGTTTACAATGCTTAAACCGAACCAAAGTTGTTGTATTCTTAATGAAGCAGGGAGCTACCAGTAAAAATCCAGCTTTGCCTTGTTTGCTTTTTGAAGGAAGTAACAACCTTCCAGACTGAAGGGATCAGCTCTTCCACCTTAGCCTCCCCTAAGTCCTGCTCCCATAGTGGTTATGCTTCTTAGTATTCTACTGAGTCAGCAGAACAAAATTTCTCCATTGCATTGTTTTTAACAAAAAACTTGGATATTCCATAATAAAAAATCCTCTGGTTTACAAGAAGAGTTAAGGCTCTTGCAAATTGAATCATGCACTAAAAAGCATGGAAATTGCAAGTTAAGGCTCCCGCCTTAATGTCCGTGCCATTTTAGCAGTAAAAACATTGTACTGTCTCACATATTGTACTCACTTACAACTTAGGCTCCATGCACCCACACTTTGCCTTCATCTTTCAACCCCAATCCTCTTCCTCTTTGCAGGTTGGGGGCAACACTGAAGCTGGGGACAGGATGGCGTGAGCTGGACCCTCACCCCCTCCTTTTCCTCTGTCCTTCCTATCATTTCAGTTGGGGAGAATGGGACAGCTGACTAATGGCTCACAACCCTCCCTCTTACCCACTAGTCTCCACTGCCCTCTTAGCACAGTGAAGCTAGGGAGAGTCATATACAAATGTTTAATTAAAACTAAGTTGGGTATGGATTGAAATTAATGAAATGGAATGGTCATTGGAAGGAATGGAGGCAACAGCAGTGCCAATTTCTAAATAAATACTATTGTCATCCAACATCCAATTAAGTGATTGTAAAATTATACAACACAGCTGCATCTTTGGGAGTACATAGGGAAGGCAAGAGGGTGTGAAATGATGAGGAAGGCACCAGACACAGTAAGTGGAATGGTTGGAATGACAGGGAAAAATACAAAGAGTGTGCAGGATTAAGTAAGTGGATGGAAAGACAGGAGGAATTAGAAATAGTTACAATAAGGTTCTGAGTGAAATAACTGATTCCGAAGACTGATGGAAAATCTGAGGAAACAGTCCTATTGTTTTACCCACTTACCATAGTTGACTCCCTATCCTTTGACTCCCAATAGCCTCCCTCCCTGTTATTCCATTTCCTCTTCTGTGGTTCCCCCCCATCATTCCACACACACACTTCTGTTCCATATGACACATACAGACAAACATTGTATTTTCCAGGACTTTTGAGTTGTGTGTGAGGGGAGTGAGGGCTAGAGGGTTAGAGTGGCGACTTGGACCCAGGACTCCTGGGTTGTCTGTTACAAGGTTGAGAGCAGGGGAGAGGAGAACATGCTCAGAACAAGGATTATTGAGCTGCCTGTGAAGGGAGTGCAGCCTACTGGATTAGAGTGGGTTGGAGAGGCTGGTAGCCAGGAGTCCTGAGTTCTCTGTTACAGGGTTGGAACCAAGTAAATTAGTTTGGGAAAAAGGGGTGGAAGACAGAACTCCTAAGTTCTCTATTTCTTAAAGAGGAAACAGAGTGGGTGAGGGGCCAGTTCACACCCTCCTGTCTCCAGCTTCAGTGTTGCCCCCCAACCTGCAAAGAGGAAGAGGATTGGGACTGAAAGACAAAGGCAAAGTGTGGGTGCATGGAGCCTAAGTTGTAAGTGAGCACAATATGTGAGAATGTACAATGTCTTTACTGCTAAAGTGGTACGGAAGTTAAGGCAGGAGCCTGAACTTACAAATTCCATGCTTTTTAGTACGATTGAATTTGCAAGAGTCTTAACTCCTCTTGTAAACCGGAGGTTTTTCTATTATGGAATAAGATCATAAATGAGGTGTAGAAATTAAGTAGGGGGCCATTATTTGTACTTTTCCATAATATTAAAACTATGTGACATCTGAGACAAGATAACTATGTCAAATGGACCACTGATCTGTCCCAATATGGAAGTTCTTATGTTCACTATGTTCACTTTGAAAATATGTTCCTGCTTATGTTCTTATTATTTTATGGAAATAATAAATTTAACTTCCATTGTTTTGGTTCTAGATTTCTATAATCAGTCAGTTTCATGGAGAGTCTTTTATTTTTCTCCTTCCTGATATTTCACTTTCGGTTTCTTCTTGATGTTTTTTTTAACTAATTATATGTCTGTGAGGTCTTTGTTGCCTTCTCTTCTAAAAGGTTTAGCCTGCTTGTCTGCACCATTTGGTCAATGACAATACCCAAATTATCATAACATAATTTCCAAATCCCACAAAATCCTTGCCTGTTCTTTCATTTTGGTGACTGTAATGCTGTTTGGTTTGTCTAAGTTTTTATTTGCCACAGAAGCTCGAGCACAGACACATGGCAATTGTATTATTAGTTATTGTTAATTATTGTTATTTCAACTACTACATTACTCAGTTTTTAGGTGGTGATAAGTTACAGAGAGCGTGTAAAGGTTTTTCCAAAACCAATTAAATCTGATGAACTGAAGTCATAACATATTCCAAGAAACAACACACTAAACGAGAGGCCTGGAAAATTACTGACTTCTACATAATTTTAATGTACTGTTGTTGTTTTTGTTGTTGTGACTATTGGCTATGATATTTATTTGGAGTATTCCTCCTCCTCCATACTTTTGTTACCTATAGAAAAGAGACAACTCTAGCTGAAAAACAAGTGTGTACTCTGATTTTTAAATTTGATTTACTCACCTAAAAATGCAAGCCATGCAAAGCACAGCTCATGGGATGTTAACACATGGGAACAGAGCTTGCCAGCCTCCCCCCAGCTTCTTTACACAGGTTCCATGAGGACCCCAGCAGATGGGCTGGCAGTTCCCTCAGCCATGGTCCGCCCGTGTGCCACCGTGACCAAATCCATAGAGTTGCAGTCGCTCCCGCAACTGCTCTAGGCTGCAACTGCGACTCTTTGGTGGAGAACGCAGCCCATGCTGTGGCCCTGCCATCAGATGGGAGGTGGCCCAGGGGCAGTGCATTACCCTGGTTTGGACTGAATTACCCCACACAGTGCTCTGCTTTGGGGATGATGCTGCGCGGAGCTGCCCTAGCTCAAACCGGGGTGAACATCTTGCGGCCGCTCTTCACATGGGCGGATAAATCTCGTGTGATAACACCAATGGCACAAAGTTCCATAGAGGCTCTTATCCCTATTAGTTCACCAAACCTCTTAAGCAGGCTAAAGAGGAGAGTCTTGGCCAGAATGCACCTAATCTATGTTAATTCTACACTGTGGTTGTGCATGCAGAAAATGACTACCAGAACCATTGTGCACACGTGCGGCATTTTTCAAAGTTATGCATGAAGCATCGGCGCCTTTTTGGAAAAGGGTGTGCATGCACAAAATGGCCCTGGTGGTCATTTTGCACATGCACAATGATTATTATCCAAGCAGAATCCTGATTGGGGGGGGGGGCAATTACATCACTGAGGCCCTATAAATAGCACCTCACTCTCTCATCTCTCCAGTTCTTTTCCGCCACAGCATAGATTGAGCAACCTATAGCATTCATTCTTCTTTTAACAGATTTCATCCTTGGTTTTGACAAACTAACTCCAAACCACAAAACAGCTGGTGTTACAGGGAAGCGAAGGCATTACTGGCCCCATCTCTTCCTTCCCTTGCCCTTCTTTGTTTAAAGGGCTTTAAAAGGCGCTTGGCCTGTTCTGCTAATCTTCCACATTCTGAAGTACACAACAGGTGGCTCTTCTGGCTTGGGCCTCAGCACAACTCAGCAGTCTGATCTGTCTGCTGCTCATTCAAGCCATGCACTGGGAAAGAAATGGCACAAAGGCTGGCAGAACACCTTACAGAGGCTGAAATGAAGTCAACACCATCAAAATTGGTGTTTACATCAGCAACACCTCTTTCAGTGCAGAAGCATGGGGAATTGGCACAGTTATCGCAACCTTCAAAGTAAGCCTCGCAGGTGCCTAAGTCATTGCCATTATCTATATCAGTAGTCTTCAACATCTCAGTCCTGTGTTAAAAGCATAGTGGTCAAAGGGTCAGTTAAGAAACATGGTAAAGAGGGTCCCTCAGAAGAGAAGACCCACCCTGACACATGTATCGGACATGACCTTCTTCAGAAAAAGGAGGAAGCGGCACCGTTCCCCATCTCTGAGATTCTCCCTGGGCGTCCAAATTCACCTGGGCACCAGGAGTCATCCCCTATTACCCTGGGAGACCGTTCCCTGCTCTTCAAAAGTCTCCTTTGACTCCGAGTTACCCACAGTGCAGAGCCTGCCTGCTAAGGACAAATCAGTACCCAACATCCAGGGTTCTTCCCCTGAGGAGTTAGAGATGGTCCTGTGCCTCTGCAACACACCCTCAGACCCTTCATTCAAGATTCTATAAGTAGCTAACACACAGAGAATGTGCAGTGGCTACATGTCCTTGATACTAGGAAGGGAACCAGAGGCATTACTGGGCCCTGCTCTTCCTTCCCTTGCACTTCTTTATGCATGGCACAGAAGAGCTTTAAAAGGTGTTTGGCCTGTTCTATAAAACTCCTGGATCCTGCTGCACACAACAGGTGGCTCTTTTGTCTTGGGCCTCAGCACAACGCAGCAGTCAAGTCTTGTATTTATTATTATTTATTATTATTATTATAAGCATTTATATAGTGCCAGCAATGTACCTGGCGCGTTACAAAAAACAAGATAGACACGGTCCCTGCCCAAGAGCTTACAATCTAAAGACGGGGAGGGGAGACAGGGAAGGGGGAACAGAGGGAGAGAATAGCGAGAATGCAAGCCATAACAAGCATAGCTCCTGGGGGTGTTAACACATGGGAAGAGAGTCTGCCGGAACATGGGGCTCCTCCATGACTCCCCCCAAGCCTCTTTACACAGGTTCCATGAAGACCCCAGCAGATGGGTCAGAAGTTCCCCCAGCCATGGTCCACCTGTGCGCAACTGCCCCCGAATCTTCAGGTGCCCAGTTGAAGTTCTAGCCAGGCCTCTTTATTTAATTTCTCTCTTTATTTAAACTTGTATTAGCGTCACTTTCTTTCCCCTTCTTTCAATTCCACCAGCCACTTCTCTCTTACTTTTTCTTTTCTTGATATCTACAATTAAACTTCAGCTGTGTATGCAGACAGAACTGTATTTGAACAAAACATAACCTAAAAACAGACCCAAAATAACAGTTCTCCATAAAGTCTGATCCACTCAGCATATATGGGCACACTGATACAAATGCCAGTTCTATACTGTCAATTCAAAAAAGGGAGCAAGCAAGAAAGTAAGAAAGAAAGAAGAGGGAGAATAAGAATCATATACTGTAACAGGAGCTCTCAGGGGGGTTTCTCTGTTGCTGCCCCATTGCTGTGGAACTCCCTTCCCCCAGAGGTTCGTTTGAGGCCAAGCATATTCCAGAGGCGGTGTAAGATCTTTCTCTTTGTAAAAACATTTGGCGGGCAAGGATAGGGAATGGGAGGGGGGAGGGCTGGTTCATGCAGGCTGGAATGGGACAAGGGGAGGTGGTATTGGGTAGCTTTGTGGGGGGCTGTGGGATGTTTGGAGGGGTTGTATTTGATTGCTTTTATAGATGTTTATGTTTTTATATATGTTGTTAGCCATCCAGAGCCTTTTAGGGAAGGGCAGGATAAAAATTTAAATAAATGAATAAGATAAATAAATAACAGGGTATGGTTAAGCCTGGGATAAGTCTTGTGAGGATTAGGTCCAATAAAATCTCTGTCTCTTTGGGGTGTCTCCAGGTGTCTTTTATTCACAAACTAATGACTCTCCACCATATACACAGTCTCTATACATATATACTCAGTTCCTCTCTTTATACAGGTTCACACAATTCCATCTTTGTGAGGCACGGGCTTCTCAATCCACCCTCCTAGCTGAGCCCAGTCCCTCCTCAGCTAAGATGCCTTTCTTACAGTCTCTAATAAAGCCTTAATCTCTTGATATTCACAGCTTTGGAGCCAGGTACAATCCCTCCTGAAGCACCAATACTTCAAGTCCAGGCAACCCCCTTGGAACTAGGTTTGTGAGCAGCCAGAACTGCACTCTCAGCTCGCTCCCTCCCAGTACTGAGCTCTGGCTCAGGTTTTAACCTCTGGGCTGGCTTCTGCCACGCCCAAGCACAGATTTTTTACTTTAGGCACTGTTCTCTGCTTTGCACAGTGCTTGCAGTCTCACTAGCACCTGCAACCAAGCTGGTGCTAGCTGGTGCTAGCTCTCTTAAAGGGCCAGCATTTCTTTCAGGCTGCACCCTGCCACATAGACTTACAATGGTTCTTATCCAGGAGCATTCTATCCTTTATTCATCTGTGGTAACAAGTGAGTCAGATATGAGTTGGCCAGGAAAAGAACTGCTTTACCCAAAATCTGAGTTTAAAATGAGTCATCTCACTCCAAACACCAATAATCCTCCAACATAACTGGCAAGAGTTTCTCAGAGACAGAATGTTTCTTTCCCTCTCTTCGTCCATTTTACGGCCTGATCCTGAACAGCTGAAATCAATGGAAACTTAAATATTCATTTAATGAGAGCAGAATCAGGTTCTTGGTCTGTAAATGTTGCATGTTTTACTGTTGTGTAGTCTGTGTTAAACTGGGTTTATGCTAGTGTACTGCAGAAAAATCAAGGAAGAAACGTAACAATGATTCAAGTCTTGTAGTATTTAGAATGATTTATTAGGGTCTGTCATGCTACAGAGCTGAATGGGTTTAACTGGAATCTTTCCATTGGCTTCAGTGGGTTTTGGATGAGGCCCATAATTCTCAATTCCACAAATGCTGAGCACCCTTGGCTCCTTCCAAGATATTTATGTTTTTTTGTTAACATCAGTTTGAATGAGTATCCTCTTTGATTGATCAGTATAAAAAGAGGACAGTGGCCTAAATTTCTGGGAAACTGACTATCGGTTAGTCCAACAGGATAACAGAAATTTGCCTCCATCAGTTTCTTGTGGTTTTGGGTGACTACCATGTGGCTTCTGAATGTGGTAATAGAATTAGCAATTTGTGCAGCAAAGGTATTATTGTGCTGTTGAAAAAAGCTCTGCAGCACCACAATAGATATTCCAAGTGAACCTCTTTCTCCGCAGAACAATTCATCATGATGGATTTATGCTTATAGCGGTCCAGAACTGACGTGGCAGCTGCATGAATTCCATTTGCATACGTATCAGTATGTCAATTTTTTCTCCCTCACCCTTCAAGCTGTACTCTAAGTTCATTTCATGTTTTTTGTTGTTATTTTTTTTAATGGAAAGTACCACATGTTATCACTGCTGCTTAGGTAATGCAGTCACTACTTTAGGCAATGTATTGCATAATAATAAGAAAATAAACTGGTAGGAGGAATGCTGTTTTAAAGTGCTTATAAAATCAATTACTGCTAAGCAACTACGATTTAAAATTAGTAGAGTTCATAACATAATAATTAATAACTGCTAAAATTAGTCTAACCTATGTAATTTGATATGCAAAATTAATTATACTTGTATTTTAGTCAGCCAAAACCTCTGCTTTATTTCACTATATTAATTAGCTATCAAGGCCTAAATTATAGCCCCATTTCATTTCAGAGCTATTCATATGTGGAAAAGGTACCTTATTTTTATATCCTTGGCTTATACATTGACATCTCTAATTGTATACGTTTGGGCAGCAGTCCTCAAACCAGTTACTCTAGAGGAGTCCCACTAATGGACATAGGGAGGTGGGTTGCATTCAAGTACTTCTTCATGGTGTAGCTGGAGTTTTTCAGCAGATGGAAAACGGAAATCAGTTGTGTTGTTGTGTACTCTGGGCTATGATCTGCCCACCACCCCACCCTCACCCCATAACATGGTACATTACATCATACCTTCCCAGAGACAAATTGATTTTTTTTATAATATAAGATTTACATATCCAGAGGGTGTACTTCTTGATCAGCACAAATCATCACATGTTACCAGGAGTGGCATACAAAGAAAGAGAAGGGAAAGATAAGAAACTGCTGAAAAGATGGAGTATTTGAAAACCCCCAAGGAGTTGAAACTCTCGGGTAAAACTGCTGAATCATGGGGAAAAATTAAACAAACCTTTGACATATATATGCAAGCAACAGGGTATGTATATAGCAAAGGAAGATGAGCAGAAATTAGCCATATTCCTAAATATAGCAGGAACTGAGACTGTTGATGTCTTTAATAGCATACAGCTAAGCCAGGATGAGAGGAAAAGCTACGTGACTGTGTTACAGAAGTTTACAGAATACTGCATACCAAAAACAAGTGAGACCTTTGAGAGATACAAGAGGATGAATCCTTTGAGGAATTCCTAACAGACCTGAAACTGATGAGCCAGGACTGCAGCTCTGGGCAGCTACCAGAGTCCATTATAAGGACCAGATTGTAATAGGAACTGGAGATTTGAAACTACAGAAAAGGTTTTTGGAAGATCTGACCTTAGATAAAGCAGTGAGAATATGTCAGGCAGCAGAAGTTACTCTCCACACTTTACAAATAATGGAAGGAAAGTCAGAAACAGCTACAGTAGATCAAATAAACAGTAAGCACCAGGACAAGCAAGGAGAAATCAGGAAGCAAGCAAGGAGAGCAGGAAGATTCACAGATAGCCCAAGGGGTAAGGGTACAGGTGAAAGAGCACCTCAGTGTGAGAAATGTGGAATCAAGCACCCAAACCGGCATGCCCTGCACTAGGAAAACAGTGTAAGGAAAGGAAGCGATAAAACCATTTTGCCAGAGTCTGCAACCAGGGGCAGCAAGCACAGAAAAGGAGACAAACCATGCAAACTGATGCAGTATACCATGACAGCACTGATGAAAGTACTGAGGAGGAATTCTATGTGGGTACTGTGGCTGCAGAGACAGGAGATGACTGGACTGTTGCACTGGAAACTAATGGGAGGGGCCTCAACTATAAAATGGACATAGGTGCACAGGTAGATGTGCTTCCAGAATTAATTGTTAATAAGCTAAAACAAAAACCAAACTGGATCAAAGGTAAAAATGTAAAACTAAGAGCTTATAATGGGGAGATGATTCCCACCAAAAGAGTATGTGAACTAGAGATAAAAGGTAAGGATCAAATTGAGCTGATAACTTTTGTAATAGCTATGGGGAACACTATGCCAATTCTGGGCCTAAAAACCTGCCAGCAGTTGGGTTTAATTAAGAGAGTATACATGGTAACAAATAGGGGCGGGAAACCGTTAAAATCCGGTATCCGATAATGCTGGTACCGGGTGTACCGGCATTATCGGATTCGACCCGGTAATCCGGTCTGGGTACCGGATTCCGGGGTACCGGATTTTTTTTACATTGCAGCCATTTAAAAATGGCTGCAATGTAAAAAAACTTAAAGCCCCAGCAAAAAAGTTTTTTT
>QEPC01015050.1:5997421-6016435 GCA_003113815.1 Sphenodon punctatus
CATTGAAATCAATGAAATAAATCCGGTACCGGTATACCGGATTTAATCCGGGAATCTGGTTTTCAGAGAACCGGTAACCAGTAAATCCGGTAGCCGGTAATGGGCCCGGGGTCCCACCTCTAGTAACAAATACAAAGGACACACTAATAGAAGACCAATATTGTGATGTTTTTGAGGGTATTGGCAAATTGGAAACAAATATAAAATTGAGCTGGCAGGACCCAATCATCCTGTCATCCATGCTCCAAGAAAGGTTCCCCTAGCCATAAAAAGAAGACTAAAAGAAGAGCTGAACTGATTGGTGGCATTAAAAATAATTGACGAAGTGGAAGAACCCACTGAATGGGTACATTCATTAGTCATCATAGAAAAGAAAGATGGGACACTAAGATTATGTTTAGATCCAAAGGTGCTCAACAAATTTGTCAAAAGACCATGGGCATTTTTACACACACATAAAAGTTCCAGATTTTTCAATCTTCTGGGTTTACAAGTCCACAAGTAAGTTCCGGATTCATTTTTCACACACACACTGCCCTGGGGGAGTTCCTGGATGCATTCTTCACACAAACACTGCTCTGAGACAGCCTAAAGTAGCCGCAGCTGTAGATGTGACTGGCTGCCATGGAAACCAAGTGACCACAGCTGCCTGGAGTAAAGCAGTTTACCAGGAGAACTTTTTACACACAAACGTTCTGGGAGAAGTTCTACGCAGAAGTTCAAAGATCTGGATGTTTAAGATCTGGGTGAGTGATTCAGGCTGCATTCCCAGCAGCAGCGGCAGTGGCGGCAGTGGGAGGGACGAGGGAAGACGTGGCAGCACAGAGGAGCCGGCCGACAGGAAAAGGCTGGTGCGAATGGGGATCTGCCGCGGCTTCTCTCACGCATGTCAGGGTGCAAAATTCTGCTCTGACGTGTGAGAGAAGTGGGTGAGAATGCAGCTGGTGAGAATGCAGCTGTCATGGCTGGGTCTTGAACCCTTGGCCTGAGGAGGTGCTGCCTTAAAGGCTGGTGCCATCTCAGGCCTTGTTAGTCAGTTAGTTTCTCCTTTCTATGTTGTTTCTTTAGTTTCTGTTCCCCTGTGTTGCCACGCCCATTCCCCAGCTGTGCCCTGTCTCCCTTGTTCTGTCTTCTGGCTTCCTGATTGGCTACTATTGGTATTTAATCCAAGGTGCGGCCACAGGAAGCTGTGGAAGCAACTGTTCTTACCTGCTCCCTGTGGCTATAGTCCTTGTCTTCCCCTGTGTGGAACCCTTAATAAGTGTTCTGGTATTGGTTTGTCCTGTCTTCCCGGCTGTCTGTGTTGATGATGTCTAGTTAGCTTGTGTTCCCCCATTGCTCTCCATTCCCCTATAGCTGTGCCTTGCTCCCCCCACCCCATAAGCTTCATGGTTCCCATAGTCCTGTTTGGCCCCATTTCTCCCCCTAGCTCTCTGGTTCCCTGTAGCCCCACTTGGTCCCGTTCTCCTCCTAGCTCTCTTGCTCCCCCCCATGCCTTGTGGTCCCCCGTAGTCCTGCTTGGTCTTGTTCTCCCCATAGCCCCGTGTTCCCCTATAGCTGTGCCTTGTCGTCCCCCCCCAATAGCTTTGTGTTCTCCTTAGCCCATCTGGTTTTGCTCTCCCCTTAGCTGTACATTCTCCCTTAGCCTTGCCTTGCCCCATCCCCCTGTAGCTTGTACCCCCTCCTCGCCTCGCTTCCCCCTGGCTCTGGCTCTGGCTCTGGCTCGCTCCCCCCTAGCCTGTATCCCCTCTTGTTGCTCATAGAACCCCTCTGCCCTCTTCCATGTCTGAAGTTCCTCTCCCTCTTGCTTCTGTAACCTCAATGATGAGCTGTGAGCTCTGAGTCAGGGTTCCCTGGCTGATAAGAATGAGAACAGTCTTGAAATACCCAAGAGACCGGCTGAGAGGCTTCCCCTTCCTGATGTTTCCCCTACCTGGGTTCCCTGGGCTGATTCTACGGTTGTTCCCCAGATATAGGTTCCCTCACCCCTCCTCCCCTGATATAGAGTAGGTTCCCTCACCCAGACCCCCCTGACACCAGC
The DNA here is from genome assembly GCA_003113815.1 of Sphenodon punctatus. Lineage (NCBI taxonomy): Eukaryota > Metazoa > Chordata > Lepidosauria > Sphenodontia > Sphenodontidae > Sphenodon > Sphenodon punctatus. The sequence continues at coordinate 5,999,463 of QEPC01015050.1, forward strand.
CTTAGACACACAGAAAGTTCAGGATGTAACAGCAAACATCCAGGAGAAATGTGTGTGTAAAAGCACCCAGTACTATCCATTGTCTCTGAGAGAGGGCATATTCAGTGAAATGGCTGGTGCTAAATATTTTTCAGTTCTGGACATGTCCTTGGGATTTTGGCAGGTCTCTTTAGATGAAAAAAGCTCAAGGCTCTTGCACTTTTAATACACCCATTAGGAGATACTGCTTTTGCAGGCTCCCATTTGACCTAAAATCAGCTCCTGAAATCTTTCACAAGACAATGCAGCAAATATTTGATGGAGTTGCCAGTGCCAAGGTGTACATTGATGAAATCCTGGCATGGGGGGCGGGGGGGGGAATAAAGAGGAACATGATTACAGGCAAGGCAAGGGTAGCAGGGTGGAAACTTAATAAACAGAAATGCAAATTTAGAGTTAAAGAAATCACCTACCTGGGGGAATTAATATCAGAAAATGGAGTGCAAATAGATACTAAGAGAATAAGGGCAATCTCAAACATGTCACCCCCACAAGATAAGGAAGGGTTACAAAGGTTCCTAGTAATGGTCACCCATGTATATAGAAAACCTTGCAGAGCACACCAGCAGCCTAAGAGTGCTAATAAAAAAGAATACTCAATGGACATGGGATGCCAACATGGACAAAGAATTTGCAAGCTAAAAAAGCTTATTGAAACAGCTTCAGTCCTCAGGTGTTTTGACAGCAAAAGAGAAACCAAATTGTCCACAGATGTCTCAAAAGTGGGCATTGGGGCAACCCTATTACAAAAGTATGAATGAATGAATGAATGAATATTTTGTAAATGTTCAACAGTAATGTCATAACATAAGCATCCATAGGAAACGATACAACCATATAGTAATTGGGACAAACAACAAATAGATTGATGGGACAAAAGAAATATATATATATAAAATTCCCGGGATCAGGGAATCTGAGTCACAATGCAAAACCAAATTATCTAGGTCTCCTATCCCTAAGAACAGCATAAAGAAAAGAGGCCACACTCCTAGTAAGGGATTCGTTATAACCTTCCAAGCAAACTAGTAGTAAAGGAGCAGCAAATCTTGATCCCCCTCTATTAAGGTGCATTGCTACCCACTTATCACGTATGGCCTGCAGCTTGCCACAAGAAAATAAAAGATGGTCCAAAGAACCCACAGCCAAAGAGGAGCAGCTGCAGTAACAGCGCGCCATAGGAAGACCCTGATAGCGACCCTCCATAACAGGTGTAGGGAAGACATTCATCCTGGCCATACTAAAGCACCTTCTAATTTGGGGATGAAGATGAAATGTAAGATACATGGCGGGCAGCTGGGCAAATTCATACAGGTCCAGCAAGCTTGTCATGGTAACTTTAGAGCACAGCTCAGCCAGCTCTTCCTGCCTACTAATATCCCTAAGTCTCTGTTTGACTACTTTCTTGGCAGTTAGATACCCCAGATAACACAAGGTGCCAGGGGATAACCCTATGCTGTACAGTTTCTTCGTCACCCTCCCAACCCAGGGGTTTTTGAACTGGTCTACTAGCGTGGCAACTGCAAGTGGAGCAGCTAGCCCATAACAAAGTTTCAACTAGTACACAAAAGTAAGTGTCCAGACCAGCGTGTCTATAGATAATACCCCACACTCCAAACGAACTGCAGCACAAGGTGCATGATTAGGGAGTGCAAGCAGTGTCCTCAAAAATTTAGTTTGCAAATGCTCAAGAGTAGTAGTTCTCCCCAGAGCCCAAAATTGGTCCCCAAAGAGAAACTGAGCCAGACATTTAACTTTATATACCTGGATAGCTGGGAGGATCAGGTATCCCCCACGTGACTTAAAATAACGACCAATCACCCTCCCCAGCAATTTGGCCTGGTTAGAGGCGGCAGCTGCTTGGGCATCCCAGCTACCATTAGATTGGAAAATCATTCCGAGGTATTTATAGCTTGTGACCTGCTGTAATTCATGATTATCCAAGGACCATCTATGAGACCGCTGCTTAGCTGTAAAACACATAACCTTTGTCTTTTCATAATTGACCTCCAGGTGGTTAGCATTACAATATTGACCCAATAATCGTAATTGTCTGTCCAAGTCCACACAGGTTCTAGATAGTAATATGGCATCATCTGCATACAGTAAAATGGCCAACTCCCTTTTCCCGATCTTGGAAGGGAGGTTGTTTGTGGAAGTGACATAGGGAATCAGGTCATTTACATAGATGTTAAAAAGCGTGGGGGCAAGTACACACCCCTGCTTAAGCCCACGCTCCACCCGTATAGGCCCAGACAGGGAGCCCTTCTGATCAATCCTGACACGTAAAGATGTATCCGCATATAGCCTCCGAATGAGAAAGAGAAGCCTAGGGTCAATCGAGGTCAATGACAATTTATACCAGAGACAGTTTCTAGAGACCAGGTCGAACGCTGCCCGAAAATCTACAAAGGCAGCGTAAAGCCCTGAGTTATGAAAATATTTGCAGACAAGGTGGCTTAAAACTAAACAGTGGTCAAGCGTAGAACGACCGGCCCTAAAGCCATTTTGTTCCTCTCTGAGGAGATGTTCCTCCTCAAGCCACACCTCCAGTTTTATCAGCAAATATGTAGCATAGAGTTTAGCAACTACGCTCAGGAGGCTAATAGGGTGATAATTCCTAGGTTGATCAAGGTCGCCCTTTTTGTAAATAGGGACCACTTCCGCCTGTTCCCACAGTTCAGGTAACCTCCCGGTCAGATTAATTCAGCAGCCTAAGAGTGCTAATAAAAAAGAATACTCAATGGACATGGGATGCCAACATGGACAACGAATTTGCAAGCTAAAAAAGCTTATTGAAACAGCTTCAGTCCTCAGGTGTTTTGACAGCAAAGGAGAAACCAAATTGTCCACAGATGTCTCAAAAGTGGGCATTGGGGCAACCCTATTACAAAAGTATGGTGATCACTGGAGTGAAGTGGCATATGCATCCACAGCCCTCACAGAAACAGAATACCTATATGCACAGATAGAGACCCTGGTGCATGTACCCTGGTGCATGGGTACAAAAAATATCATGTTTTAATATATGGAAGGCTGGTTGTGGCAGAAACTGACCACAAACCTCTGACCACTATTGCAGGAAAGGGGTTAGCTGATATACCTCCCAGACTCCAGAGTTATATGATTTGAGATTAGAATATAAGCCAGGTAAGGCACTGGTGATTGCAGACACTTTGTCCAGGGCAGTTGACAACACTGTTGATGATGCTGAACTGGAATCGGACGTTGTGCATGTAAACGGCATAAAAAAAACATGACCCTGTATCAGATGAGATGTGGCAAAACTTTGTTGTGGCTACAGCACAGAATGGCACATTGCAGAAAGTTATAAAAGCCATTCACGCTGGATGGCCTGGCCCAGGTGGTGTTTTGTTCAAGGGTCACAGGTTGATAGTACCCGAAGTGCTACAAGCATATATAATTAAAAGGATACATAAGGGTCACCTGGGCATTGAAAAATGCAAAAGGAGGGCCAGAGAAGTACTGGATTGGCCACTTATGTATAGTGAAATAGAAAATGCTGTGCAAAAATGTGACACATGCCAGAAATACCAGCCTAAGACTAAGAAGGAAACAATGTGGATAGACAGTGAACCAAGAGGCATGGTATAAAGTGGGTATTGATTTGATTACACTGGCTGGCAAAGATTATCTGTTGGTTTAAGATTATTTTTCTCACTACCCTGAAGTGGCTTTGTTAGACAATACGACTGCACAGCAGATCATACTGTGCTTTAAAGCAATCTTTGCCAGACATGGAATTCTACATGTGGTTATGTTTGACAATGGCCCCCAGCTGTCAAGGCACAAATTTAAAAAAATTGCATGGGACTGGGTTTTGGCATGTTACATTGAGCTCCAAGATACCCTACATCTAATGGGCTTGTGAAAAATGGTGTTAAAATAATACAAAGATTATTAAAGAAAGTCATTGACACCGGTGGTGACCCATACTTGGCTCTTCTGAATTACAGATCAACTCCTCTGTCACCTGCTCAGATTTTGTTTAACAGACAACTGAGAACTTGGCTACCCAAACTGATGGTAACAAATCACAGGAGTGACACTGATTTGCACAGGCATAAGCAAAATATCAAAGCTCAGCAAAAAATTGTACTATGATAAAGGGTCACGGACACTGCCGGAGCTGAAGCCCAATGATACAGTTTGTATTTATAATGGTGAAAGCTGAGATCAGAGTTACTTCAATGACTCAAGATGGACACTCTTTGTGACGTAAAAGGAGACACTTGCAACGCATTCCTGAACAAGGTGGAGGAGAATAGGACGAGAGAACAACTGGAAACTACACACAAGCTGACTCAGGAAAATGTTGCAGAGGAGATGCAGAGGCGTTTGACCGGGTCAATTTTTCAACCCGGTCAAATCGCAGCCGGAAAAGCATGCGCATCCCCCTTCCGCGCACGTGATTGCCGGGAGTGTATCGTCTGATCCCGGCTCCTGGCATTTTTTCAAAACTAGCACGAGCGCGGCCACGATCGTCTAAAAATGGCCTCAGGCTCTTTTTACACGGGCAGCACCCATGCATGAACACCCAGAAATGTGGGTGTTCACGCATGGGTGAGTCTTGTGTAAATCCTGCAGTGGTGTGTGTGTGTGTGCATGCATGAGCACTCCTGCGCACATGCATTCCCACCCACCTCCACTCATCCCCCATGTATGGAGCAACCAGCGAAAACAGCTGTTGCTCCGTGCGTGTAGATGAGTGGAGGTGGGTGTAGATGGGTGTGTGCACATGCCCTCTTCCCAGGCCCCCTCCCACTGTGAGCAGCTGTCAGTTGGGTAGACTGGGAGAGAGGGGAGCCTGGGAAGAGCATACACACTCCTCCCAGGCCCCCCTCCCTGCGATCAGCTGTCAGTCAGGTGGACTGGGGGAGAGGGGAGTCTGGGCTAGGCTCTCCTCTCTCCCAATCCACTCTCGACTGACAGCTGACCATGGGGGAGAGTGGACTGCACCTCCCAGGCTCCCCTTCCCCCCCTTATCTGTCAGGTGGGGGAAGAACGTGCACTGTCCCCCTTCCCCCCAACAGCTGCCTAGTGGCAGAGTGCCCAATCCTGCACCACATCAGGAGCTGGAGCCTACAGCCCCGTGTGTTCAGCTCCTCTGCCTGCCCCAGGGCGTGGGAGAATGGGTGATGGCCACAGGAGAATGGACCATGTGTCCTACTCTCCCCACTGGCGCCTGCAATTGCCTGCCACGGGGTGAGAGGGTGATCAGGCCTGCTGCAACTCGTGTGGCTGCACCCAGAGCTGCTTATTTATTATAATAAGAAACAAACATTTTGACTACTGTGAATGCCCGAACATCTAAAGCAGATTTTGTAGGATCCTGATGGATTATACAGTGTGGCCCCTGAGCAAATGGTTTGGGCGATGAGAACTCTTATCATTCAACTCACAAGCTACAGGTCTGCTCTGTGGGACTTCTGGCCCTGTGCTCTTATAATTCATGGATCCATAAGCTACACTCTCACTACTCCTTGGCACATCCACAATTCCCTGCTTCTGTGGGGAGCCCTGCCATGGAGCTCAGCTTCCTGGAATGCAGAGAACTAAGGAGTAGCATGTACGGGCCTTTCCCTTTGCTCCCCATTCTTTCCTTTCACAACAGAATCAGAATAGCAGAGGGGCCTGGAAGATTTAGCATGAATAAACATTAAACTCTATAATGTCATTTTTACAAAGTCACTTTTTTGACTCTTCACAACCGTTAAGGAAAAACTGTACTGTACCTGGCACTTCTCAACAGGCAGCAGTTCTTCATGTTGTAATATAATGCATTATTGACAAAATGCCTTGGCAATTATTTCATTTTACAGAACTGTTAAATTCATGTCTAAGTCAAGCTTACTAGATCAGTGGGAATGGGAAACACTAGCTGACAGGTAGGGAAAGCCTGTACGTACTTTATCCAATGACCTAACTTCTCTGCGGAGCAAAACATTGGACATGATTCTCCACTGTGTTACTCCTGCTTTGTGCCAGTATAGTTCCACTGAAATCAATATAGTTATGCCAGCAGATGAATGAAGTAATACAGCAGTGATTTCTGTCTCCTTTTCCCAAGTCTATCTGAAAGCAGCTTGAATTTAAAGCAGTTCTGTTGTTGCACTGAGCATTTGGGATTAGGAAAAATAATCATTCAACAATACTTTGTATTTTTATCTCATTAAAGTGCTTTCTAATTTAAATTTATTTTAACAGGGACACTTTACTACTCTTGAAACTCAATAAGAATTTAAGTCCAAATTTTTGAAGGTATCCATTAATTTAGAATAGTTCTATTTTGGAGTACCTGAATGAATGAATGATTGAATGAATGCTTTGAAGACCTAAAAGATCTCAAAATATGGACCCATAAACAAAGGCTCTCAAAAACTTTTGAAAAGCTGCTTTTAATAACTTTCCCAAATCTTGCAACATAAGGATACAAAAACTTGCTGCTTATGTTTCCAGCACTTTATACATACCTGCCATTTTCCTGTGGAAAGGACTGTTCGGCATCCACTGACAGAGAGGCCATAGCAGAGACAGTCTCTGTCTCCTCTCCCTCCTGTGCCTGAGTCTTAGCCAGAGAAAAGCTTGCTGGCACAGAGTACGGCTCCACCGACTTCCAGTACTTCCCTTAAAAAAAACAAAAAACCCCACATATATAATAATTTATGATCATTTTAGCTAGCACGGTGGTATAAAATGTAGTAATCACTTTGGTCCAATATGGAGTGATTATAAGTTAAAACACTGCAGTGTAAGCAGCTGTAATTGGGATCTCAAACTGCTGCAATGAAGTATTTTTTTGGATCTAGGAATGCCAAGTTGGAGAGCATTTTCATTCCAAGAGCTGTGTCACACCCTTCCCCAGAAGGTAATAAAACTGAAGGAGTCACACAGAATCTAATGAACTCAGACTATCGGATAGAACATTAGTTCTGTCTGCATACAGGAAGCTCACTAAAGTGACTATTTGGAAGCTCTGATAATTCAGGAAGAGTAGGCGAGTTTAAAACAAACAGAAAGAGAAGAATGCAAAGCTGTGTCAGAGGTGCATTCACATAGTACTGACTGAAAGGGGGAACAGTCAGACATGCCAACATGGATTGAATAGTTACTTTGCCAGAACAATCAGGTTTGTTAGTCCTGGATGTTCTTTCTTCTCCAACCTCAGGGTGTGGACTAGAACAATCATTTATTTAAAACTATAATATACATCCTGGCTGTTGTTGGAGTTCTACCAGATATATAAGGAAGAGGACTCCCCCCCCCCCCTTCTGTACATTATGTACAACACACCAGGGAAATAAAAATGTGAGAGAGGTTTCAGCCTCCTGCTTCCAACAAAAAAACACTCTGAAAAGTGAAACAAAACAATAATGTGCAGGTGAGTCAGAATGAAAAGTAATCACTCACAACTGGGGTCAATTAGTGGTAACCAGGTGAATGACTTGGAACTCCCATACATATTCCAATGTTCAGATCCAGGTGGATGACACCTAGAAACTAGGAGTGTTGGCAGGGTGGAAGGGAGTTTGGCACCAGCACTGATCCAAACGTGAGCAAAACTTCCAGCATGTGGGATGAAAGTTGAGTAGTTATCTCAGAATTAGTGGGAGTGTCTCAGCAGCTGGGGTGGGGGGGAGGGGAGAATCAAGAAGGCCAAGAATCTTGTCCAAGGGCTAGGATTTTGGAAGCTGAGAGGTGGGCTGTTGTAGCAGAGCTTATTCATGGTGTAGCTGGAGTGTTTCAACAACTGGAAGGCAGAGTCGGTTGGGCTGTTCTGTACTCTGGGCTAAGATTGCTGAAACGTCTCCCTGCTTTCATCAGCAAGGAGATTTTTTTCTCTCTCTAATGGGATATTGGCTGGGATAGCAAATATTTCTATGCAAATTTTACAGTCAGAGGTTGAAGGCATAAGTCATGCTACTTGACCTGCCACCAGAATGGCAGAATGGCAAATTCCTTTGAGCTAGGGTTGCCACTTTTTGCGGAAATAACTGTGAGATTCTTATTTCAGCTTATGGGAGTCTCATGGTCGTTTCTGAGCGAGGGGGCAACCCTTCCCTGAAATCTAGTACTGTAACTGTTTGAGTGGTTAGCAAGATCCCTTAATCAGCACAACTTTGGGGTGGAGTGGAGTGATAAAATCTAAAGTGTATTAAGTAACCTACAAAGTTAAGATTATGCGTTGGAAGCTTGGCATTCTTCCAAATGCATAAGATCTGTGGCTAAAAAGCTGTGTACGTAACACTAAGCCCAATAGCTGGGGTTTGGCAAATTCTATAAAAGCGAGGCAAAACTATTTTATACTAACAATGCATAATCTCTATTCATTAAAATAAAAATAATATAAACAGTTATATAAGCATTCCACAAGGTTCTAACAGAACTTCTAGGCAAAAGTCAGGCTGTGCAATAGATACCCAATTCAAACCCTATAATTTATGGGCTAAACATTCACAGAATGGGTGGAGTTTTCATGGCAAAAACAGATGTGCAAGCAAATCAAATCTGTCGGCAGATAATAATTAGATCCCTTTTACCCATAAAGGAACTGAACCCATGTTCACTGCTGGAGTTTCAAAGGGCTCTTATTTATAAAATAAAATATAAGTAAGCAGCCAGCACTATGCAGCTCTCCTGCAGCCATAATAAAACATCAGGCTGGAGGAGGACTAGTACATCACACAATTGCACACACATATTCTCTCTCTTTCACCCACCCTTGCAACTGGCCCCTGACTTTCTTCTAATTATAAATTCAGGGACATTTCAAATACGTATGGATTGGCCCCATCTTCTATAGGGTAATTCACTACCCTCTCTCTTGGTGGTTATCTTTAATACTGTGGAGGGACTAGAGAGGAAAAGAGGAATTGTAATATTGGAAGAGACTGGAAGGAAGAAGAGGCGTTCCACCTGAAGGGTGGGGGCAGGGGAACAGGAAATAGACTGAATGAATACATGTGGCAGTTACCAGGCAGTGGTTGAAGAAATACAATGTGGAGGGTTGGGGAAGAAGTTCTGAAACAGTTCCAAGCAGGGACAGCATTAAGAGCTGGACAGAGGATGCAGCCAGATGAGCCTGGCCAGGACCGTTCCTCACATGCCCCAGGGTGAGCAGTTTCAGCCACCACACTGTGGGGCCAGCATGGAGAAAAGGGAAGACAGTCTGCCCCCTGCCCTTGTGGGGAAACCGAGCTGGCAGGCCACCGTTGGCTGTCCCACTATGCCCTGGGGTGGGCTGAGGCATTTGCCACATGTGCAGGTGCCCAGCCCACCTTACCCATCCTCCCCCTGCCTGCCCACTATCTTGCCCCCACCCACAATGTGTCCGCAGGGGAATGGCAAATGTGCCCATTGCTAAAGGCCCCTGCGATGGACCTCACCCCAGGGCGGGTCAGATGAAAACTGCACATGGGAGGCAGACCCTTAACCTGATTCAGCCCTTACCTGACATTGGGCAGCATTGCCATATGCTGCATCTCTGGTCTTTTTCAGAGGACACATCATGTAGCAGCCGGCTCCCATCCCACCGGGGCAGGGTGAACAGCTGGCGGCCGCTGACTATACAATGCACTGTATTGCTACCTGATGTGTGGTAATGCTGCCCAAATTGGGTTAACAATGTCTCGTGTGGCTGCATCCAGGGAAACAGGGCTACAGATCACCTCAAACATCCACCAGTTGCCTTCACAGGCAGAGGTCAGTAGGAATATTTGTAGGCCAGTGAAGATGTAGGCAAGTGATCAACTCCAAAATGTCTATGGTTTGAGGATCTTTCACCATTCTCAAGCCTACAGCCAGGACCCGTGTTCACAGTATTTCCCCCAGTGCTGCCAATCGGGAAAACTCAGTGAACATGATGGATCCTGCCTACAGCATGCAGCACAGCTTGTCTTCTTATTCCTTATACAACCCAAAGGAAGATAGATCTTGAGCATAGTTGTCCCTCTCGGTGACATGTTCTCCCATCCAGGGATCTGTCACCACAGGTTTCACAGTCTGTACCAACTGGCCATCCTAAAATCCTCCTGTTTTAGACCTTCTATTTATGTTTAATTTGGAGCAGATACCTCTTTGATTAAACTGAATTTCCCAGAAAGCCCTTGAGAGTAGTGATTATAAAGCAGATTTTTCTTTTGTTATAAATTGTCATGTGTTTGTGTGATCTCCAACCATCTGCCAAGAGGGAGTAAAAAGAGCGATGGCACTATTTGGTTCCACTGGGCTAGTGTCTGCAAACAACCCCTGGCTATCCATTTGGCATATGGAGAAAACTGAGGCAGAAAGAAAGTGGCTTGCTCGAGGCTAACTGGTGAGTTCTGATCTCAGACTCATACCCAAGTTTCCTATCACTAAGACCCTGTGCATAAACCACCAGACCATGCCAGCTGTTTGGTGGCAAGCAATATGTAGGTACTCCATTAAAGAAGGCACAATGCACAAACTCATGTTCTTAGTCCTCACTTTGTGGGTATTTTCAGACGTTACGAGATCATGCTCAACCACAGTCAATACCCTGTGGTGGGGAATGGTCCCGTAACGTCTGTTGGGGAACCGGAAGTTCCCCCCCAGATGTTTGCCACACTCAATCCCCGCTGGGAATCACATTAACCATGCAATCGGCTGAATCTGCGGGGCTGGTGCCGATCGTGTGGTGAAGGAGATTCCCAGTGGGGATGAAGGGGCCCATCACGTCTGGTCGGCGATCACGGCCGTGGTCATTTTGGGCAGGCACTGCGGCCGCATTGGCTGCGGCGCCCACCCGTCTCCCCAGAGGGCGAGTGGCGAGGGAGCATGGAGGGGGCGGGGCCGTGCGACCCTGCCCCCTCCCCGATTCCCCGCCGGGATCCCCCGGCACGTCTGTTGGCCGTGCCGGAGTGATCCCGGTGGGGAATCTGAGNGCACGTCTGTTGGCCATGCCGGAGTGATCCCGGCAGGGAATCTGAGGGTTGTTTCCATGACGGGCGAAGCCGCCCTGTCACGTCTGAAAACACCCTGTGACTCTGAACTTACAAAAATGGGATGTCCCTGGCTGTGCACATAAACCTGGTACAATTTACTACCTAATTTGCTAGAATGATTATAAATTTAGTCATACAATTAAATGTTCAAGTCAGATATTTGTGTACTCACAAGTATATAATTAGGGGCATTTTCAGACAAGACACTCTCCACCCACTACCCACTCATTATACATGTTGCAGGGCTGCAGTGTTGCCCTGTGGGTGCCCTGTAACATGTATAATGGGTGGGAAGTGGGTAGGTGGGGAGTAGGTGAGTGGGGAGTAGGTGGGAATTGTCTTGTCTGAAAATGTCCTTGGATGAACTACTGTATTAATTACACATGCAAAGTAGGGATGCAGTTGCACATGCTGTTTTGCTTGCGGTAATATGGATTCCGTGAACTAAAAATCTGATTTCAATGGAAACAAAAGCATCTATGAAAAATAGCTCAAATATGATAAAATTGATGCTTCCACTAAACAATGCCAGGGTGTGGTTTTCTACTAATTCCGCTGTATATGCGTATAAAAACATTCTGGAGGTTATAAAGTAGAGATGTAGATTGCCAGTCCCTTATGCCCTGTATCTAAGACATTCATTATTTCTTAAAAACTAGAAAACCAAACACACAATTTAGGCATGGTTTGGCTTGCTGTGTGAAATGTTGCTTACCTCCAGTATTTTACTGGCAGCAAATTTCTCATTCAAAAAGAACATTGCAATAAGGTAATGTATGTCTTTTATTACTGCAGAGTTTCCCAGAAATACTTGCACACAGCACAGGCGTTAGATCAGGTGAAAACATTTCCCATTGCATTAGGAGAGGGAGGAGCGAGCATAATGAATTCAGTAATACATATTGAATGGACAAGAGAAATATTGCTTTCAGTTGTATTACATTCCCATAAGTACAGTCTTTACAAAAAGAAACAACCTTTCTCCTGGCATTTATTTCCTAAAGTTAGATACCTGTAGTACTGTATCTGGTATCACTGTGGGTAATTTCAGACGAAACGAGACCACGGTCAACCACAGTGAATCCCCTGTGGTGGCCATGAGTTCCGTAACATCTGTTTGCTCCCTGCCAGATGTTCACCACAGTGAACCACTGGCGGAGATAAAAATGATCATGGCTCTGGACCTCCGACCGCCCGGAGTTCCAGAATCATGGTTAGATTGCCCACGATCTGGGATGGGCCAAACGTTACGTCTGTTACGTTTGGCCCATCCCGGATCGTGGTCCCAAACACGGGATGGGATTGGGTGCAGCAGCCGCATTGGCCACTGCGCCTGCCCATCTTCTGGAGGGTGGGTCAGCGGCCTGGGGAGCGTGGCTGTGTGGCCACACATTGCGCCATGCAGCCCCACCCCCTCCCCGATCCCCAGTAGGAATTAGGCTGGCACGTCTAAAGGATGGCCGGACTGATTCCTGACCGGGATCCGAAACGGATCCTGGTGTGTGATTCAGTGTGGCAGGCCTCCGGGCCCGGCACATCTGAAATTACCCTGTGTGCAGGAATGTTGGGAGTTTAGAATTCTAAATCAGTTTAGAATCAATACTGTTACGATAATTACCCTAGTGACCAAAATGGGATACACCATAGAACAATTGCCCCATAGATTATTGTTAGCTGCTCTGAGCTTATTGTTAGCTGCCCCGAGCTGTTTCAGGAGGGGCGGGGTCTAAATGTGAATAAATAAATAAACAAAACAACATAGAAAGGCAGAAATTAGGAAGCCCCCTCCCCCCCCCATTAACCAGCAACAGTGGAGAAGATCAACTGAGGAAGGTCTCAGGAATTGTTGGAGAAACAGAAAGCAGGACAATAGAGTAGGATTTAGGTGGAGCATTTTGCAGTGAGATTAATGGTGAAATTAGCACATGAAACTAATTTTCAATTTGTTAAATTCATCCATTTTTAAATTGCAATTGTGAAACAATTTCAGAGGTTGGCTTTGAAAATCTTGTTTTGAAACTTCCACAAGGTTTGACTTTGCATGTCCTTTCATTATTCATCAGCTTGTTATTGGGTACCTGGGATTCGATGCTTTGTGCCTTTGGTGATACTATTTTGTATTTGTTATTTGTGTACGGGGTGGTTGTTTTGCATTTGTGCAAATACTAATTACAACCTTTGTGTCACATAAGAGAAGGGGAAAGGGTCAGGCAAGGGGGAAACCCAGGAATGAAGATCTAAAGACACAAAGTAGCAATGTACCGAACAACAAATTAAAGTATCAAATAAAGTAATGAATAAATAAATAAGTAAAAAATGTGACTAACAAACTGACAAATATCAAAGGGACAAATAGTGCAACCACAATCAGTTTTTAAAATGGGCATCCATTTTCAGAAGCAAATGTATAAATTCAATTTCTGAATTAGATTGATGTCTGGATGCAAGAAAGAGATGGTGGAGAGCTCTCCTACATAGGGAAGAGGTGTTGGGACTGTAGCATTTTCCCCATAAACACTCCCTGCATCAGCAGCCGTTTTGGTTTAAGGCTCTAAATCCTCTGTATATAAACAGCCTGAAAAAGGCAGTATTTGACACCAACAAGACACTCATCAACATACACAAGTGTATGTGTGAAAACAGACATGAAACTAACTCCACGGGTAATTTCAGACGTGATGGGCCTCCTGGCCCGCCACGCTGAATCGTGGCCGTCCTTTAGATGTGCCAGGCTGATTCTCTCTGGGGATCAGGGAAGGGAAGGGGCTGCATGGCGCAATGTGCGGCCACACAGCCTCACTCCCCCTGCGCTTCCCCGGCCGGCTGCCCTCTGTGCAACGAGCGGGCGCAGCAGCCAATACAGGACCATGATCCGGGATGGGCCAAATGTAACAGATGTTACATTTTGCCCATCACGGATTGGGGTTGTGCTAAACACAATTTCGGGGATGGTGCCGGCACCCTCCCCGGAATCGTGGTTAAAATTATTCCCGCCGGAGGTTCACTAGGGTGAACCTCTGGTGGGAATCATTTACACATTACGGGACTTTTGGTCACCACAAGGGTTTCACTATGGTTGACCGTGGTCCCGTAACATCTGAAATTACCCCACGTTAAATTTCGTATGCATGTTACAGGGCTGTATATGAATACAGCCCTGCAACATGCATAGGAAATGTTAAAGTGTTCTTAAAGTGGAGTTAGCATTATGTCTGTTTTCACCCTGTGTATTTTTATATATACATATATTGTGTATATGTCTATTAATACAGGTGTAAAGACACACATATATATCACACATATATATGTAGGTAGACACATATGTTCATACTATATATATTTCTCTTTCATTAAACCAAAAAACAGAATAAGTTTTAAATGATAGTATAGGAAATTAAAATTCTGCTTATATGGAAGACAGATACTGGTGAACCCATAAAAATGTGTGACTTGCTACAATGGAAGTACCATAGAAATAAAAGCACAAGAATATGATCTATATATGAATTCTATGAGAAGAACATAGTGTTTCTTTCTCTTTCGTTTTCATCAAAAATTTAATCCATTCTACCTGATACTAAGTATTAGCAAGAAAACAAACAAACACTGAAACATACTTTGAATTTCAGTGGTCTTTTGTAAAGAAGCCATTGCATTCATATTAGGGGTTTGATGCAGAATATCTTCTGGGAGCGGCTCCAGCTGCAAGAATAGAACAGAATAGGAACAGAATATTATGAATTTGCAATAATCCACATCGAAGTAAACCAAACTAAAAGTGCCTAATCCTCAGGAAAGCTCAGCTCCAGAATTAGTTAACATTGCTGGTATCAGTTCTGAAAATATAGCCACAATTTTGTTTTCTGTTTTTTCAGACATGTAATTGAATTCCAAGGGGCTTTTCGATTGGCTGCAAGACTAATCTATGGAGCCTCTGAAGCAGGTGCATGTCTGTGTATTATTCATTAAAAAATCTTAGTTATTTGTGTAATTTTTGTAGGTTCCTCACAAACCAAATTCCATTGTGTCTGTATGTGCAGCTGGGCACTCAAAAAAAAAAAAACTTTGCTGAAGCTGCATTGGAACTGAAGTGTGCACTCTGTTATCCATTTTTTCTAATATTTTACATCTATAACCATCTTACACACTTAACATTTTATACTGGAAAACCATAAAACACAACCGCTGGTAGTAGCCTCATGCTAATTCGAGATGAAGCAGGAGACAAAATGCCTAAGCAGAACAAGACTGAAAGCTGGATAGATTTTATTTGGGTTGCACTGTATTTAAAAATTTGTCACAATTGTTTTCAAAATAATGCCCTTTAGTTCATTTCTGTGTTTGAGTGTTCAAGTATATTAAACAGATAATGTGAACCCTTCTATCGTTCGTTTCTCCCCCATCTATTTTCAGTTAACCTAACTATCCTACAAGCAAGGACCCATGTGGCCTGCAAAAAATAAATAAATAAATTCCACAACCAGTGCTGTGAAATTCTGCAGATTCACTGCGAGCGTAAAAATGTGCATAATTATTTTTTTGATTTGCATAAATTAGCAAATTTTATGTATGCAAATTTACTTTCCAGCATGCTTTTATTTACTTGCAAACACTCAGTTTATTTACATAGAACAGCTCTAGGTAGAACAATGGAGAACTATTTCATTTTAGAAAGTTAATTAACAATTAAGGAAAGCAGACATATATGACTTCTTGAAAGCAGTCAGGTTTTTTGATTCTGCAAACATCCCCTTCCTTGTTTTGAAAATGGGGAGACGGGAGACACAAGTTTTAACCTGGGTAGTGATAATAGCAACTGAGGAAGGGTAGCAAGGTGAATTGATATTCCAAACCAAATGAAGTTTCACATATCCCCACTTTCCTTAATTAATGTTAAAAGTGAATTGTTAATTATTGCCCCTTCGCGGCCACTCCTGGCTGAGAAGGCCAATTTGTTGCGCCCCTCCCCGGCTGGGACAAATGGGGCACGACAATCTGGCAGGTATGGGTGCTTTTCCCTGCACCACTTCCCCCCCCTCCCCGGCTGCTAGTAGCCCCTGTGGGAGCATGGTGCCCCGTGGGGGGAGGGATAAGTGAGAAGGCGCCTGCATGGCGGGAAGAGCTATGGACCCGGCTGGAGTTGCTAGGCAACCCTCGCCGGGATGGGCGCGAAGACTGCGCAAGTGATTGGTGCACTGCCCAAAAGGGGCAGTGCAATAAGTGAATTCCGCCGCTCATCTCCTTAGTCTGAAAGTGGCAGCAAGCAGGGCAGCACCCTCCCACCTGCTCATTTAACACTACGGCTGAACGGTCGCTTAGTAGGGCCAGGAAGGAATTTTTGCGAGGAACATTATTGGGCCATTGTTGCTCATTTTTTCACCTTCCTCATAGTGTACCGGACCATTTGGCTGACTGAATTTAACCCTTAAGAATTTAGTTATGGCAGCTATATTTAATTTGTCGCACTCTGCAGGGGTCCAGCATCTGAGTTAAGTAGGTTAGAATTTTGATTGGGGCATTTCCATAAGAGATATGGGGGGATCCCAGCCGCAATGGCAGGGTATGGCGAGCAGCGGAGTTAACCTCTTGGGAGAAGTGACCACGAGGGCCGTAGAGACATGTACTGTTCCTGGCTTGAGGGCACTATCCTCCTTCCTCCGGCACACATGGGCCCTGGTCCCCCTCCCACGACCTTGGCAACGGGAGGGGGAGATGTTTAGAACAGTTAAGAGAGATTGGTACCTGATGGGCAGGGCCCCAATTCTTCTGCAATTTCCCCCCCCAAATTCTGCGACCCCAAATTGAAAATTCTGTGACCCAATAAAGTTACAAAACAAGTCTAGTAAAATTAAAACTGTGAGATGGCGATCCATTTCCTTGTACCAATGAATAAAAAAATTGCTTATAATTTTTTCTGTGTACGGGTATTTCAAATATCAGACAACCCCC
>QEPC01015050.1:6024772-6062910 GCA_003113815.1 Sphenodon punctatus
ACAAGAATGGGAAGGGGGTAAGAGACGTTGCTCCACCAGCTTCCTGTGGCCACACCAAGGCTTAAATACTTCCTGTGGCCAATCAGGAAGCTGGGAGGCAGGGCTAAGGTAATTGACTACAGCTGGGAAGGGGCATGACACACAAGGAGCAGGCATACAAAGGAGACAGAAGGGAGACAACCCAGCACCCTTACAAGACCACCAGGTGGCGCAGGGTGCTGGACATGCTCTCCAGCACCCCAAGGGCCATGGGTTTGAGGCCCAGCCCTGACAGTGGGTAGCTTTCATAAATGTGTTGGAACAATATTAAAAGACTTGCACTTATGTTAATGAGACCAAACAAACACCTTGATTATCCACTAGTGAGCAGATGAAGGGGAATTCATAGACTGAAATTGTTCATTTAAACTGTTTGGTGACTATTTAAAAATAACAAACGAACAGTTTGACAGAAATCAGGAGAGGTTTGCATACCATATAATTCAAAACCAGAAAAATAAGTACTACTACTCAAAACAGTTTAGCTAGCCCCAGTGGTGTCAGACCTGTACCTTGCACAAATCTAACATTTACTTTGAGTTGTTTCTAAAGTTTAAATCTCTTCTAAAAAAATCTGGACAATTTGCTTTCAACGGGTGTTTTCAGACGTGACGGGGCGGCTTTGCCCCATCCCGAAAACAACCCAGAGATTCCCCGCTGGGATCACCCAGGCACGGCAAACAGACGTGCCGGGGATCCCGGTGGGAAATCAGGGAGGGTGTGTGGCCGTGCGGCGCAACATGCGGCCGCACGGCCCCGCCCCCTCCACGCTCCCTCGCCACCCACCCTCCGGGGAGATGGGCGGGCGGCGAGGCCAATGCCGCCGCAGCGTCTGGTCGAGTTCACCATGGCCTGGAATCCCGCCGGGGATTCCGGGCTGTGATAGCCGGCCAGACGTTACTTTTTATTGATGCCTGCCTGGAATCACTTTCACCACGCTTCAGCGGATTCTTGCGCCGGGAGCCCGGGAAGCATGGTTGAAATTGACCCCATGTGGGTATTCAGTGTGGCGAACATCTGGCGGCTGCCGAACAGACATGCAGGGCACAGTGACCAGAGGTGGGTATTCACTGTGGTTCACTGTGATCTCGTCACGTCTGAAAATACCCATCCTTGGAGATGTTCTCTGTCTCCAAACCTTTCGCAGTAGCCAGACACAATGTTGGAACCTGTTCCATATCACTGAAACCTCATCAGGCTTCAGTAGTAAGTTCATTACATTGCACACCCAGTTCAGCACAGATGCAGTATTGTTATGAAAATACTGTAAAAATAAAAGGTAGTGGAATATAAGAAATATTCTGTGTTCTTTTGGAACAAGCTTTTCTGAAGCATACAGAACAATTTCTGTTGGAATGATCCACTTTTTGGATATAGTGGACACTTTTTGGATATACATAGACAAAGGGGTGTCCCTGGAAAATATCAGGGGTTAGATCTAAGTGAACAAAAGCAATCACTGCACAACTGACAGACACAGCACCATCACCTTCACTCCTAGGCATTCAGACTGCACAGCCTATTATATCTGGAACCAAAAAACACAGAAGCTGGCAATTCACTTCAATAAAGAAGCTTCATCAAAGAACCTTCAGATGTCTCAGACGTCCTTGCAGGATTTGAATTACAGATCTGGTCACATACAGAGGAGAAAATTTCCAGTAAATTTGCACCAGTAAATTGGACGTTTTGTGCATATTTTAGTTGCTGTATATAAAATCTGTCCCTTTTGAGCATTTTGAAGGAAATTGCACAGCAGGTGTCAGAAACACACCATGGCATTTTCAAATGTTTGAAAAGTGGTACACGATAATGGAGATGCCAACAGTTTGTTAGAATTTGAGACTATATTGTCTATGCACAGGGGCTTTGTGTCCTTCAGTCTGCCATTTCTCAAGGAGCAAAGATGAACTTCACTGAAAGATATCAGACTGTGAGGGATTTTCTGAAGTGATATGATGCACATAAATATGCAAGGAAATCTTGGATTTTCATGGGGAGGAGAAGGGTGAGAAGAAGGTGTTGATAATATATGTGATACAAAAGGAAGCCCAGAAATCATCCTGTACTTGGCGAAAAGGTTCTATGGAGAAAAGACGTTTTATACATTTATCGCAGGAAGAATATTTCCCAGTGATAAGGAGTTGAGCTGATGCCCATTCTCCACCTCTGTGAAGAACAGCTAGACAAAGTTTTGGAGAATCACAAATAAAAACTTGCCAATGTCCTCATATAAAAAATATTTTTGTATAATTTTGAATGAAGCCACATCTACAAATTTATGAACATTTAGAATCCCTTCTCTCACTATGCTTACCCCTCAATTTATAACCCCTTCCACTGTATACTGCCACTGTAGGAAAGAGGAAGAAGGCTCCTAGAGTGTTTGGAATCTTGAGAAGGCAGAGAAAGAGGAAGGGGGTTTACTGTTGCTGGTATCCTGATTGCGGAGGAAGGGGAGAGATTGTTCTCAGGAGTTGAGGAAGGGAGGCAACTCTTAATTCTGGTGAAGCTAATCACATGCTGAGGGAGGTTGCAACCAATGATCTTGCTGTTCTTAGCAGACTGTCAACTATGACTATGGCTTTTCTTTGCTCCTTTGGAAATACAACAAATCACAAAGAGGTTCCCATTCTTATTCATGCGATCTTAGGACTGGAGGGCCAGAAAGCCTGTATTATAAGGGGTAAAGTCATGGAGTTGGCAGAACTGTGACTATAGGAGCCATTCAAGTGGTGGGCCCTACACCTTCATTCTCTGGGTAAGTCTCAGGATCACTGACAATGAGAAACCTCCTTGAACAATTACCAGGAGGCTTAGCTGCCTCCTCAATTAAATTGGAGGTTTAACTGACTTGCCAAGAGTTAGATATTTATTTATTTTATATATTTATTCATTTAAATGTATATGTCACCCTTCCGTTTAAGGGATAAAACAATAAAAACATCCAAAAATCCCCTTACCCCTCCCCACAACACTTTCCCTACCTTCCACATCCCACCCAACCCTATCCCTGCCTGCCAAATGCCTGGCCAAACAGAAAGGTCTCACATCATTTTCGGAAGATGAGCAGTCTTGGGCTCCCAAAGGGAGGGAGTTCCATAATTATGAGGCAGCAACATAATGCCTCCCTGCGTGTCCTTTCTGTAGAAACTTTGCAGACACATGGCACCTGTAAGAGGGCACTCCCAGATGTCCTCAGAGGTTGCAAAGGAATATGAGGGCAGAGGTGGCCTTTGAGATACCTGGGGCTCAAGCCATTTAGGGCTTTATAGGTCAAAACTAGCCCCCTGAATTGTGCTCAAAAAGCTATTGGCAACCAGTGTACACTCTGGAGCACTGCACCAGCAATCTGCCCCCAACAGAAGATGGGCCACTGTGTTCTGCACCAAGCACAGTTTCCAAACAGTCATCAAGGCCAGCCCCACAAGGTTACAAAGGCATGGAAGACAGTGGCCAAATCAAAATCTGATTTTAAAAAAGGTTGCAGCTAGGGCTGAAATGTGTTCGTGGTATTTTCTTGTTTTTCAACGAGAATCACATTTATCAGTTCATTCTGGGAAATGAGAACAAACCAAGAAATAGGCTAGATTCTTAAGGGGAAAAAAAGAGAAAAATATATAGAGAAAAATAAAAAATAAAAAAGTGTAACCCCAGAGAGGGTTGGTGCAGAGGCCCACTCTAGTGGTGTGAGTGATGACTAACCACTCACAGGTTCATGAGCCTGCTATTCTCAGAGCTGAAAAAGTTGGGTCTTTTGGCTTAGAGGCTAGAGACTCATGCAGATAAGAGTGGAGGTCTCCAGTTCTAATCCCCACCCTGCCAGAATTGATAGGGCTATAAAAGTACTTACTATGGGACTACTTGCTGTTTCCTGCCTTCACCACTGCATTCTGCAAAGGGCTGAGCTTGCTCTCTGTCTCCCTGGGCATGCTGCACTCTGCAGAGCTTAGCTGGGACCTGACAGTAAATTATCTGAATGGGAAAGGGATAAATTTCAGGACAGCACAATGCTGATCGGTACCCCTGGAAACAAGGACTGACTGGAGTGTTGCACACACCAGGAAAGAGGCTTTCCTGCTCCCCTTTTCACTCACATAATTTCTTGTCAGGTGGGTTCAGTCGGATTGCGGAAGCTAGTGCCCATGACCGAGAGCAGATGCTGAGGCAGCCACAACCTGCACAGTTCTCCAGGCTGCACTCTGCGGACTCCCTCTGCAGCATCTTCAGGTGCATCCCTTCCGGTGGGTTTGGTGCCAAGTCTGAGTCAGCGTGTCGGCCTTGGAGTAGTTTAAGTGAAATTGCCACCCAGGCACGGTTTGCCCGGATTGTGTTCTCCCCATGAGGGCTGAATCCCTCCTGGAGGGTTTGGCTGAGCCTGAGCCAGTTGGCCAGCCTTCAAACAGGTTTGGGGTGTTCCCCTGATTAAAACTGCCATGCCTTGCGCGGCTTGACTGAACTGTGTTTCTCCCCGCGGGGCAAATCAGCTGGTGTTGGCGTCTACCCCCTCCTCTCCCTGGTGAGTCTCAAGAGTTTAGTGCTGCTGCTTCTGGGATGGACTTGTGGGCCTTAAACCCAAGAGATGGACCTGATCCTGCAATGGACCTGGCCCTCTGCTAGAAAGGTCCATTTTTTGTTTATTTATATTGCTGGAAGTAGCAGGGCCCATATCAGAATGCTTATTTGATCTGGGGGAGGTTTGTTATTCTTAATGGGTCAGTGGGGCCCACTCCTGGAGGTGACCATCAGCTGTGGAAGATCTAAGAGGATTTTTTTCTTCAGAAGGTGATGACCAGGAAGAGCTTGCTCTGTACTGCGCTGTAACCAGGTAGCTTATTTTTAGTGAGTTTCCTTGACATCGTATTAGGGTTAAGCTCACTGCTGCCTGGCTTATTTTATATGAGTAAATTTCTTATTTTTCTCTATATATTTTTCTCTTTTTTTCCCATTTACTTATTTTATATGAGTAAATGAGGATCTCTCTCCCCTTGTTTATCTGTGTTTCTGAGCATTATGAAAGGAGGCTTAAAGAACTCTGATCAAGTCTATTAAGTGATAATGTTTGAGGACACAAACTTTAGATTCCAAAACAGGACCAAGTGAGTGTATGGAAATAATGGCTGCAGGATCAGCTGCAGGATCAGCAAATTTATAATTACTTTGATGTAGAACAAAGTAATTTGGCACTTATTCGGGCAGAAATAAGACCTATTAAGCATGAAGCCAAGAATGACAGGGAGAAGATATTATTAGAGTGCGGGAGCGCTCTAATAATTAAGGTGTGTTACACCCTCCATTATAAAGCCCCAACATTCTATTTGCTATACAATTCTCATTAGTACAGTTAGGATTGTGAAGAAGGATCACTAGAATAAGCGGTTCAAGCTGGCCAAATGTCAGCCAAATCAGTTGGATAACAGCTGAGATATTGCAGTTTGAAAACTGCACTTTGAAAGCCTGTTTTTTAAAAAGTTAGACCATCTTGATCTCGGCAGGGTAAAGGGGTTTTGTGTTGGTTAGGAGGAGGTGTAAGCTGTTTAGAAAATTAAGGAGGCTGCCAGGGGGTGCCTTCTGGTTTACCTTTTGTAAATTGGGTTAGTAGTTTTTAAGTTCTGACATCTTGACAATTCAGTGCTAGCATATGGAGACCATTCTGAGTGTACTGTGTTTGCGAATATTCTATTTGTAATGCAGAGACTGTTTAAAAGCAAATAGTCTTGAAAAGTGGGGACCACAACTCCCAGCAGGCACTGCTTGCTAGAGCCTATCAGTGCTGGGGAAAAAGAGGGAACTGCAACTCCCAGGGGGCAGTGTGAGTGCTGGTCAGTCATGTTTAGAGCTTATCTGGTGGGAAGAGGAGAAGAGAAAAGCCTGTGGAAAGGCGACAGCTGAAGGTCATTCTGATCTGATCCTGCACAGTAGGTGCCTCGGCTTGGGGGCCAGGGACTCTGAGATGGCTAAACAACAGAGCTAGCTAATCCTGAAGTGATGTTTGGGGTGGCTGATCTTGCGCCCTAAACCCACCCAGAAACACAGAGTGCATGGATTTCAGTGACAGCCCTTCCCCCTCCAAAAATGTGGGGTGTCTGGGCTGCGGCTCCAATGGGTCACCTCATTGGAAGAGCATGGCTGGGACTGGAGCACTGGATTTTGCCTGGGATGGTCCCAGGTGCAGTAAGAGGGCAAAGGTTTATCCCAGAGACAGGGACAGGAGGCTACAGATGGGATGAAATCAATCTTCTTTCAGCACTCCTCCCTCCAACTCCACTAAGGAATGAAGAGTAAGCGGGTGCTCTGGGCTGATACAGTGGGTGTTCTGCAGGAGGGGGGTAGGGAGATGGTGGGGTCTTGTACAGAGGAACCCTGTGGGGCAGAGTGGCAATTGTAGTCCTCTTGGGAGGACTCTAAGAGAAAGCCTCAGACCAGGGAGGGAAATCCTATGGGGGAGCAGAGAGGGAAGGAGCATGCACAAAAGGGGGCATTAAGGGGAGAGAGTAGGCATAGAGCCTTGGTAAATAGCTTCCATAGTGGAAGCCATGCAGAGGGGGAGCACTTTACAGGGAGCAGCTTTATTGGGGATACAGAATATAGAACCCAGTACAGGGGGAGGTCTGCAGAGTGGGCAGCGTTGTGCAAGAAAGGGAGCCCTGTCCAAGGGGGAGTAAAGTGGGGGAGCCTTGTAGAGACAGAGAGCTGTAGAATAATGGCCATAATTGTGCCAGGGGAGAGCCCTGGAAAGAAGAGAACTGGGTGAGGAAGCTCTGTACAGGGGGAGAGCTGCAGAATGGGCAGCATTATGCCAGGTGGAGAAGCTGTACATGGGCACAGCAGTCAGGGAGCCCTGTACAAGGAGTGAACGAGCCAAGGGTTCCTGTACAGGGGGAAGTCCTAGAAAGCAGAATGGCCAGTGTTGCACAAGGAAAAGAGTACTGACATTGGGGAGTAGAGTGGAAGACTTATGTACAAGCCATGAGCTGGAGAGATCATAGAGAGCAGTTTTTGGAAGTTTTTAATGCTTAAACCGAACCAAAGTTGTTGTATTCTTATTAAAGCAGGGAGCTACCAGTAAAAATCCAGCTTCACCTTGCTTGCTATTTGAAGGAAGTAACAACCTTTTAAACTGAAGGGATCGGCTCTTCCACCTTAGCCTCCCCTAAGCCCTGCTCCCATAGTGGTTATGCTGCTCAGCATTCTACTGCGTTAGCAGGATAAATTTTCTCCATTGCATTGTATTTAACAAATAACTTAGATATTCCACAATAAAAAAACCTCTGGTTTACTAGAAAAGTTAAGGTTCTTGTAAATTCAATCATGCACTAAAACGCATGGAAGTTAAGTTAAGGGGGAAGCCTTAACTTGCAATTTCCATGCATCTCAGTGCATGACTGAATTTGCAAGAGCTTTCACTTGTCTTGTAAACTGGAGGTTGTTTGATTATGGAATTAGATGAATTTAACAAAGTTAAATTGGCTGTGGAGGCAGGAAACCAAAAATTGGAAATTCTTTCACAAAAGATGTGTTTAACTGAACAGCGTATTACTATTTTAGATTTAATATACAACAGGAGGTCTCACAACTTCAACATTCTGTCAGTTCATTACAATCTAAATAGAGAAACAATTTGGGGACTGTTGGTTTAAAAGAAGTTCTAGAAGCTGGTGATTTGTCTAAGTTTCTGTGGGGATTCCTACAAGATGCATTTCCAGACAGCATCTACATTCTCTGGAAATAGAAAGGGGCTCATTGAGTGCCCAGGAGAATAGTTTTACCATCCCAACCTCCATGTCCCATAATTATCAAGTGCCTCTGGTATGGGGACAAGGAAGAGATTCTCATGTTGGCTATAAAGAAGTCTGTTATAAACTACCAGGGCAGTAAAGTGGGTTTTTCTTCCTGATTACGCAGCTGTAACCATGGTTAAGCAAAGGAACTAGTTTGTTTTTCTGCCATTACTCAAAGAAAAGGGCTTTAAGCTACAAATTTGTTATCCAGCAATGCTGGCTCTGACTATTGATGGCAAACAAAAGATATTCAGTGAAATAGAAGAACTTGATGCTTTTTTGAATGGGTCCTAGATTTATTTGTGATTAGAGTTCTAATTGTTATGATTTTCTTTTCTTTTGTATTGGGGAGAGAGAGTCTTAAATTGTACTACTGAATAATTATTATCCTTGTTAGGAAAAGGTAGTGTGGTTTTAATTTAATTTTCAAGAATAAAAGGAACATGGATAAGATTAGATTAGAATATTTAAATGTAAAGGACCTTAATTCACCTATAAAAAGGAAACATGTTTTCAACTCCGAAATTGTGGTCAAAGAGATTCTCACCGGGAAACAACAAAAAGTAACATCTGGACGGCAATCACCGACCAGAACCAAAGAAAATTATACCCAGCCGGGGACAAAGCACGCAGCATCGCTGCCAGGCAACCAGCAACAACACAGCCACCGGAGGGAGATTTAAAGGGAAATCTGCAGCAGGCAAGTGTGGCGGGATGGAGCGAGGAGGGAGGTGGAAGAGAGCAGTGGGCGAGAGGGCGAGGGTGGAGGAGGAGGAGGCAGTGGCAGAGGTGGAGGGAGCGCAGGCAGAGGAGGGGGAGGTGGGGGTCATGCTGAGGATGGAGGAGGCAGAGGGACAACACCCACAGCAGCCGGGACAGGACGCCCTGGGGACATCAGCCAGACCAGGGGAGGAGGCACCCCAGAAACAGGTAAGGGGAAACAAGGGGAGGGGAACAGGGGGCACAGGGGAACCAAGGGGGGGGAAGGGCTCCCGGCAGAGAGGGGGAAAAGGGGGCAACCCACGAGAGGGGCCGGAACCGCACCCAACCATAATCCCCGTCCCCGCGTCCCACAGACACGGAAATGGGCCTGGGTGGACGAGCCCCCGGAGGACACCGGCCCAGCCCAGGTGAAGGAGGAGGCGGTGGAGGAGGAGGACCCACAGGGGAGACGAGGGAGGAAGCCCTACAACAGAGGGGGCGAGTGGTGGCTGCAGGAGACCCGGGACTTCATATGAATCTCGGGGACCCTGGAGTACCAGTTGGAGCTGGTGCTCAACCAGCGGAATGAGCACGTCTACCAGGACATAGTGTGGGAAATGGAGGCAATGGGGCACCATTGCACCGTGGCACAGTGCTGCTCCAAGGCCAAGGAGCTGAAGAGGGGGTACAAGGCCATAAGGGACAACAATAGGCAGTCCAGACACGGAGCCCACACCGCCCCCTTCTACGATGCCCTGGACCGAATCCTGCACATGGGCTCGATAGTCGCCCCACAGCTCGTGGGGAGCGCAGTGGTCCAGGGCAGGGAATGGGCCGAGGTACCCCCTCCCCTCACCGCCCCCCTGGTAGACACAAGCTCCAGGGCCCCAGACCCCCAGGAGGAATGCCCCAGGACCTCCGTCACCTGCAGCCCCCCGCCCGGACAGCAACCCACCCCCAGGTCGGACAGGTGGAGTCCGAGGCCGACACCCTCATCACCCTCAGCCAGTGGTCCATGGGGGAGCATTCCCACACTGAGGAGCTGGCCTCGGGAGGATCGGAGACTGACATTGAGGGTAAGCAGGTGACCAGGCGGGGAGAGGGACCAGGCCCATGGGGGCAGGGGCCAAGGGTGGGGATGAATGGGCCAGGGGCAGCCCCAGTCCCTCACAAGCAAGGCGGGAAGGAAGCCCGGGCCCTGCCCACCCACCCCTACACCAACAATCCCCCTCTTCGCCCACAGGGCACAGAACACCCCAGCACCAGACTCAGGTGGGTGAGCAGGCAGGTGCCGAGGAGCCCGGGCAGCAGGCAGAGGAACTAGGTGAAGAACATGGTCTTGGTGGGAGGGACCACTGGGGCGCTGGGAGGGGGTTGCGGGACACTCAGAGGCGGTGGGGGGCCAGGGAGGGGGGTGGGAAGGGGCCGGGTGACACGCCCAGGGAGCCTCGGAGCCCTGGTATCATCCCAGGGCCAAGGGCGGGCTCCTGGGGTGGCAGGCAACTCACTTTCCGGTACCTTACAGGGCAACCAACAGCCACTGTCTCCAGGGCCCATGCCCTCAGCACAGTGCATGAGGGAGCACCGGGCACGGGTCCGCCGGTGGAGGGAGGACCAGGCAGAGGATATCATCAGGACCTCAGCAGAACAAGGGGAGAGGATGATAGCGGACCGGATGGAGGCGACCATCGAGGGGTCCCTGGAGCAGGTGGAGGCACAGGACATGCGCTCCAGGCCAATGTGCACCTGAACGGAGGCGGGAGTGCCAGGAGCACAGCAGGCAGGTGGAAGCATTCAGGTGGCTGGAGCAGGCCATCACAGGGATGGTGCGGGAGCACTCTGCCAAAATGAACAGGTCTCATGATATTGGGACCTCCTTGCTCCTGCATGCGGGCACCATGTGTGCCTATGTGATGGCAGCCGCCTCTCCAGGAATCCTGCCTGCCCAGGGCCCCCCATGCCGGGCCCCTTGGCGCCCCCACCCCATCCCCAACCGCCCCAGCCGCCCCCACGCACGCAGGGGCAGCACATCCACCTCCTGGTCCTCACTGCCCTCCAGAGGGTGCAGCCGCTCAGGGGGGGCCCCCGGGTTCAGGGATTTCCCTCCCCCCAACCGCTGCCGCCCCACTGGCCCAGGACACTGCTGGGGACACAGACATCAGGGGGGAGGGGAGCTCACAGCTCCATAGCGAACACTGGGCGCTCAGGGGGGGGGTCCCAGGAAATGTGGGGGAAGGGGTGGAAGGGGGAGGGCAGTGTGAGGTGGGGGGCACTATAGGGGACGGGCCCAGCTGGGGTGGAGGGAGAGGGGTCGGGTGCACATGTACACGTGGGTGAAATAAATTGTGGTTGCACTATATTGCCTCCCGTGCCCATTATTGGGTGACGGGTGGGGTGGTGGGGTATCGGACTGCCTTCTGTGTAGGGGCTGGGCCAGGGAACCCCCGGGCCTGGGCCGGGTTGTTGCAGTCCTCACATCTCAGCCTCTCGGCTGATATGCCTCACCAGGACATCCCGGATGTGCTTGGCATAACGGTACTCCCTCGGGTTCTCAGTGTTCAAGTACAGGGGCACCAGGGTATTCCAGGGCTGCCCCCTCGGTCTCGCACATGTTGTTCAGCACACAGCAGGCACCGATCACCAGGGCCGAGGTCTCCACAGTGTAGTCTAGCTGTCCAGCGAGGCTCCTCCAGCGCTGCTTGAGGGCCCCGAAGGCTCGCTCCACCACGGTCCTGCTGGAGCACAGGTGGGTATTGTATAGCACCTCCGCAGGGTTGCGTGCAACTGGGTACAACTTCATTAGCCACCACATGAGGGGATAAGCAGGGTCGCCCAGGATACAGGGGGGCATCGGCACCCCCTCGATCCAGGTCATCCCCATGTCAGCAAAGTTCCCCTGGAACATCCGGGCATAGAAGGGGGAGATGGTCATGATCCGGGCATCATGACTGCGGCCAGAATTGCCTGTGAAGATTTCTATGAACCGGCTCTGGTGATCCACAACTGCCTGTAGCTGTAGTGAGTGATACCCGTTCCCCTTTTACATACTCTGCAGCCTCCCCTGCGGAGGGGCAGAGGATCTCAATGTGGGTGCCATTCATGGCACCCATGCAGTTGGGGAAAACTCCGGCCACGAATCCTGCCATCACGGCCTCCTGGTCCACCAGCTGGATCATTCTGTCGAGGAGCATGCCCTCCACAGCCTCGCACACATCCCGGAAGATACAGGCAACAGTGCTCAGGCCAACCCCGAAGTGCTGCGAGATGGACCAGCAGGAGTTGGGCATAGTTAGGGTCCAGACCCCTATAGCCACCCGCTGGACCATGGGGATGGGGGTCCTCATGGGGGTGTGTTGTCACTCAAGCCAGGGCATAAGGAGCTCAGCGAGCCAGAGCATGGTGAGCTTGTCCATCCTAAAGTGGACGCTCCAGGCTGTCTCGTCCCACTGGGCCAGCGCCCTGGCCCACCAACCCTGTGCCTGCTCCGCAACCCATATCTGCCTGTCAATGGGCAGCAGGGCTGCCCGGCACATTGTCTCCCTCCCCATTGGAGGCGCCCGCCGCCTCGCAAATCGCCACAGGCCAGATTCGGCCCATCTAACAGCCTGCTGGTCTGCGCCGGAAAGCCTCTGCACCCTGAGCTGGGAAAGGACTCTCCTGCGCCCATGGTGGGCCCTGCAGGCCCGTGCAGCTCTCCAGGCCAGGGAAACCCACAGTTGGGCACCCAGGTGCTACTCCACGGTAAGGAGGCGCAGTTGCTCGGTGTAGTCGCGGTACCACTCGGCTGCGAGTGTGAGGTGCATCCAGTAGGCGGCTGCCCTGTACCACTCCATGGTGGTGGTGGCCCCAGGGGTTGGGAGATGGTTATGCTGGCCCACTGATGGCCTGGGTGGCCCAGGGCCCCGCCCCCAGCTGGCCGGGCCTCTCAATGCGATGCTGGTGTCCGTGGGCATGTGGTTGGGTGAACCTGCTGTCCTCGCATGGGGCCTAGCGCACGCACGGGCGCGCAGGGCCGTGCATTCCTTGTGCAGCTGCATGCCTTCAGCCATCACTCCCTCCTCCCTTTTTGCAACACCGTGTCCTTGCCAGCCTGATTAGCCATCCTATTTGGGCGCTTGCTTCCTGCAGCTGTGCCGGGTCCGCACCCCATGCCTCCCTCTGTTGCTATACAATGTTGCAGCCCATGGCCACCTGTCCTGTCCTTGGGACCCCTCAGAGCCCCCCCCCAGCCCTAGAGGGTATGTGTGCCCCCGTCCGTGGTGTTATTCTCCCTGTCTAGCTGGACCATGGCTGGTTGTAAATCCACTGGGCTCCCGCTTCCCGGCCCCCATGGGCCCCCCCATAGGTGGATCTTCTGTGAGACCATGTCCCTGTGTGACCTGTGGCATACCCCGGCTGTGCAGCTGCTCCTGGGCTGCCCGGACAGCCAGTCGTATGCTTATGCGAGTCTGAGCTCTGGTCTTCGCTACTTCAGCTATGAGGCGAGCGCTCGTGATTGCCAGCTACATGCGGAGACACTCGGGCTGGTTCCCTTCCCTGATGGGCGCATCCCAGAGATGAGGTGCTCTCATGTGGCCTGGTCCACGGCTGAGACTGTGTCTGCGCTGTC
Organism: Sphenodon punctatus; assembly: GCA_003113815.1. Taxonomy (NCBI): domain Eukaryota; kingdom Metazoa; phylum Chordata; class Lepidosauria; order Sphenodontia; family Sphenodontidae; genus Sphenodon; species Sphenodon punctatus. The sequence continues at coordinate 6,037,904 of QEPC01015050.1, forward strand.
TGTGTGAAGCCTGGCCACCTACACGATCTGCCTTGCAGAGGGGGGGCCCTGCCTTGGCCGTGTCCTACTTTGGCTGTGTTCACAGGGCCCGTGGGTACCAGTGCTCCCGTGGGGTGGTGTATCACCGGCTGTTAGAGCTGGGACAGTTTCCGTGGCCCCCTGCTGCTGACTGCTGCGTGTCTGAGCCTACTGCGGTGGAGCTGTCGGTGCTGTCGGGTGTGTGGACCCGTTTGGATGTACAGTTGGGGCTGTCCATGCAGGATGCATTTGAAACCTACTACCTGATCGCCCACCACATGTCCTTGTTGGGGTACCACCGGGGCATGATCCATTGGCCCCACCTGGTTCATCGGGTGGGGCACCCTGCCCCATGGCCCGTTGTGGCCCCCAGTAGCTGGCTGTGAGTCCTGGTGTGCCTCCCGGCCCCCCAGTTGCCTGCCCCCGTGTGGTCTCCCGCTCCTGCCTGGGGGCCGGTTTCCACTGGCTGTTCCCCCTTGATGTCTCTGCCTGCTTCCCAGGGTGCTGCTGCCCCTGCCTGTGGCTCTGGGCCCCCTCTGCCCCAACATCTGCCTCTGCACCTGATGTTCCCCTCCGTGGTTGCCTTCCCCGGTGCCTGGGTCTGGCTCTCTGCATGGCCTCACCGACCCGCCTGTGTCCAGCAGACTGTCCTCACCCGCCAGTGCTACCACCTGCGGCCCCAGCTCCCCCCCTTGAGTGCCTGTGTGACCTCGGGGTTCTGGGGCCCCCGGACTTCCCCTCCCGGCTTCCTTCTGGGGGGGGGTTCACGTCCTTGGACCTATTGCGCTGCACTGGCTCTCCTGCCTGCCCTCAATAGGCCCCTCACCGGGGTGTGGGGTCCGCGTGTGCCTACTGTACCATTCCCGGCCCACTCGCTGTGCTGTGTGGGCTCCCATTGTGCCTTGGTCCCAAGCTCCTGGGACTCCCCATTCCGGGACTGTCTGTGTTAATGTGGGGGTGCCCGTGCGGACAGTTCTGCTGTGGGGATTGTAGTTGCTGTTGCCAGTGTCCTGCCCTGCCCCTGTGCCTTTCCCCCCCTCTTCGCTGTTCCGCGCCCCGCCCCCCCCTGAGCCCGGTGTGCCTTGTTTGTTGTCCAGGTGCCCGTGTCCCCCCTTCCCTTCCTTTCCCTTCTGTGTGTGTGCCCGGGTGTGTACTTGTGCTGAGTGTTCCGCTATGCGCCCATTGTCTGTGTACCTGTTCTGTGTGGTACCTGGCCGGCTCTTCTCCCTCTCCCCCCTCCCTTCCCATTTCCCTTGTGTGGGCGCTCCCTTTTGTGCCTTTTAGCTTCGTTTGCCCTCAGGCGGCCATGTCTGTGTCCCGCCCCTGCCCAGTGGGTTCTGGGTGTTTTGACCACGGCCGGGAATTGGCATACCGTCTGTTGCGCTGCCCCAGCCCATGATCTGCCGGCCCGATTCCCTGTTGTGGTTCCGGTCCCATCACGTCTGTTCGGGGCTTTTATTCACCCCAGGGGGTGGTTGTTCAGTTCACCCCCACCGGGAATCCACTGTGGTGAACCGGGCGCCCATAACGTCTGAAATCACCCTCACTTAAATCCCCATTGAAAAGATGGCAACTGAGTGTGGTTTCTTTATTATAGAAGTATGAGCTTATTGATGTTTGGAGACTGTTAAACCCTTCATTATCATAAACAACTTTTTTTCCCAATTCAGCATAACATTTCTACTAAAATTGATCAGATTCTGATTGAGAAAGATGGTTTGTGGGAAGTTGCTTCATGTGAAATTCTTCCTGTGGTCTTATCTGATCATAATGCCATTTTGATGATTTGGAAGGGGTCTGAATATAAAAATAATGGTCAATTTATATGGCAATTGGATAGAGGTATATTAAAATATTTAGTCCAAGAAAGAATTAGTAAAGATTTAAAGGAATTTTTTTGACTTCAATAAAGACTCGGTACCATCTCCTCACACTATCAGGGCTTACCGACGGTGGGGTGCCGGGGACCCTCCAAGGTCCAGGAGGCAGGCAGCCCTATTGCTGGGTGCTGGGACACTGCAGTGCCACAGTGCCCAAGAAACGGGAAGTACGCCAGTGTTCGGTGCACCTGGGCGGAGCTCCGGCAGCAGGGGTAGCGGCCGGGGCGGGGCCACTAGGCCATTGCTACAAAAGCCCCAGTGGGTTTGTAGGGCCCCTCCGGTGATCACTGGGGAGACTGGGCCTCTCCTTGGTGACAGCCTTGGAAGTTGAGCACAGAGAGAGTGAGTGGGTGAATGAGTGAGTAAGTGGGCAAGTGCATGTGTGCAAATCTGGTGCTAGGTAAGTGTGTCCTACCCATACTAACCCTTTCCTGCACCTTAGAGTGACCTTCCCTGGGGCTCGCAGTTTGTGTGTGTGTGATTTTCCCCCCCATATTGATCCCTGGTTCCCTGCTTCCCCACCAGGGGTCTTCTGTGTAAGAGTGTATCCCTCTTCCCCTGGTTTCCTCTGTAGAGCGTGTGTGCATGGTGCAGAGACTGCGTTCAGGTTGGGGGATCATACTTCCTTTCCCTTCCTCCCATGATGAACTGGGTTGCCTCCTGCTAGGAGGAAAGCCCCTATAAGATCCTGAGGGGGCATACCTAAGGGCAATTCTAAGGAGGGGGGTGAGTTGTGGTGCTTCTACGAGTGCAGGCTCTTGTACCTGAATGTGTGGCTTCCCCCTCGTCCCCCCCCCCAAAAAAACCAGACGTTATGGAAGGCAGGTAAAACTGTTTGGAGGGGTAGTCTAATAGCAGTCAAGACTTGGATTAATAAAGTAGGGAAAGAATATTGGAATTGTATAACAAATTATGTGATACTGATAAAAGAACATAAGAATATAAGAAGTGCCATACTGGGTCAGACCAATGGTCCATCTAGCCCAGCATCCTGTCTCTGACAGTGGCCAATTACAGTGGCTTGGGAGAAGCACCCAACAGGTCACAATGGGGGATCCATTCCCTGTTGTTTTCCACCAGCTCCTGCCATGTTTCCTGATCCTGTCTGGCTAATAGCTTCTAATGGACCTATCTTTATTGAATGGGTAGTGGCTCAGGAGCTCCAGGAGCATCTTGACCACATCAGTTATCTTGATCCTTCACAATCTGGCTTTCATCCAGGTCATGGCACTGAGACAGCACTTGTGGCCTTGATGGATGACCTTCGCAGAGAAAAAGGACCGGGGTCAATCGACCCTATTGGTCCTATTAGATCTATTGATAGCATTCAAAACTGTTGACCACAAGATGTTGGTGATGCACCTGCAGGACAGTGCGGGGGTGGGTGGGATCATTCTTGAATGGTTCCACTTATTCTTGACCAGAAGAACATAGCGGGTGGTACTCAGTGATTCTTTTTCATCTTACTGAGACCTCCCGTGTGGGGTTCCGCAGGATTTGGTTCTGTCCCCTCTCCTGTTCAACATGTACATGCAGCTGCTCGGTGAGGTGGTCAGAGAGTTTGGGGTGAGGTGTCATCAATATGCTGATGACACCCAACTCTACCTCTCATTTTCAACCGACCCAGACCTGGCTGTCTCGGTGCTTACCCAGTGTCTGGCAGCTGTGGGGGACTGGATGAGGGCTAACCAACTGCGACTGAATCCTGACAAGACGGAGGTGATGTTAGTGGGTAGGTTGGTGGAGGTGAGGGCTCTATCAATTGATGGAGTCTGCCCTCCGCTGACATCCCAGGTGTGGAACCTGGGGGTGCTCCTCAATGTGCAGCTCCGCCTGGATCTCCAGGTGGAGGCTGTGGTGAGGAGTGCCTTCCGCCAGTTACATCTGGTGCTGCGGCTTGGGCCGCTGGTTTTGNCAGAGCCCGGTGTGCCTTGTTTGTTGTCCAGGTGCCCGTGTCCCCCCTTCCCTTCCTTTCCCTTCTGTGTGTGTGCCCGGGTGTGTACTTGTGCTGAGTGTTCCGCTATGCGCCCATTGTCTGTGTACCTGTTCTGTGTGGTACCTGGCCGGCTCTTCTCCCTCTCCCCCCTCCCTTCCCATTTCCCTTGTGTGGGCGCTCCCTTTTGTGCCTTTTAGCTTCGTTTGCCCTCAGGCGGCCATGTCTGTGTCCCGCCCCTGCCCAGTGGGTTCTGGGTGTTTTGACCACGGCCGGGAATTGGCATACCGTCTGTTGCGCTGCCCCAGCCCATGATCTGCCGGCCCGATTCCCTGTTGTGGTTCCGGTCCCATCACGTCTGTTCGGGGCTTTTATTCACCCCAGGGGGTGGTTGTTCAGTTCACCCCCACCGGGAATCCACTGTGGTGAACCGGGCGCCCATAACGTCTGAAATCACCCTCACTTAAATCCCCATTGAAAAGATGGCAACTGAGTGTGGTTTCTTTATTATAGAAGTATGAGCTTATTGATGTTTGGAGACTGTTAAACCCTTCATTATCATAAACAACTTTTTTTCCCAATTCAGCATAACATTTCTACTAAAATTGATCAGATTCTGATTGAGAAAGATGGTTTGTGGGAAGTTGCTTCATGTGAAATTCTTCCTGTGGTCTTATCTGATCATAATGCCATTTTGATGATTTGGAAGGGGTCTGAATATAAAAATAATGGTCAATTTATATGGCAATTGGATAGAGGTATATTAAAATATTTAGTCCAAGAAAGAATTAGTAAAGATTTAAAGGAATTTTTTTGACTTCAATAAAGACTCGGTACCATCTCCTCACACTATCAGGGCTTACCGACGGTGGGGTGCCGGGGACCCTCCAAGGTCCAGGAGGCAGGCAGCCCTATTGCTGGGTGCTGGGACACTGCAGTGCCACAGTGCCCAAGAAACGGGAAGTACGCCAGTGTTCGGTGCACCTGGGCGGAGCTCCGGCAGCAGGGGTAGCGGCCGGGGCGGGGCCACTAGGCCATTGCTACAAAAGCCCCAGTGGGTTTGTAGGGCCCCTCCGGTGATCACTGGGGAGACTGGGCCTCTCCTTGGTGACAGCCTTGGAAGTTGAGCACAGAGAGAGTGAGTGGGTGAATGAGTGAGTAAGTGGGCAAGTGCATGTGTGCAAATCTGGTGCTAGGTAAGTGTGTCCTACCCATACTAACCCTTTCCTGCACCTTAGAGTGACCTTCCCTGGGGCTCGCAGTTTGTGTGTGTGTGATTTTCCCCCCCATATTGATCCCTGGTTCCCTGCTTCCCCACCAGGGGTCTTCTGTGTAAGAGTGTATCCCTCTTCCCCTGGTTTCCTCTGTAGAGCGTGTGTGCATGGTGCAGAGACTGCGTTCAGGTTGGGGGATCATACTTCCTTTCCCTTCCTCCCATGATGAACTGGGTTGCCTCCTGCTAGGAGGAAAGCCCCTATAAGATCCTGAGGGGGCATACCTAAGGGCAATTCTAAGGAGGGGGGTGAGTTGTGGTGCTTCTACGAGTGCAGGCTCTTGTACCTGAATGTGTGGCTTCCCCCTCGTCCCCCCCCCCAAAAAAACCAGACGTTATGGAAGGCAGGTAAAACTGTTTGGAGGGGTAGTCTAATAGCAGTCAAGACTTGGATTAATAAAGTAGGGAAAGAATATTGGAATTGTATAACAAATTATGTGATACTGATAAAAGAACATAAGAATATAAGAAGTGCCATACTGGGTCAGACCAATGGTCCATCTAGCCCAGCATCCTGTCTCTGACAGTGGCCAATTACAGTGGCTTGGGAGAAGCACCCAACAGGTCACAATGGGGGATCCATTCCCTGTTGTTTTCCACCAGCTCCTGCCATGTTTCCTGATCCTGTCTGGCTAATAGCTTCTAATGGACCTATCTTTATTGAATGGGTAGTGGCTCAGGAGCTCCAGGAGCATCTTGACCACATCAGTTATCTTGATCCTTCACAATCTGGCTTTCATCCAGGTCATGGCACTGAGACAGCACTTGTGGCCTTGATGGATGACCTTCGCAGAGAAAAAGGACCGGGGTCAATCGACCCTATTGGTCCTATTAGATCTATTGATAGCATTCAAAACTGTTGACCACAAGATGTTGGTGATGCACCTGCAGGACAGTGCGGGGGTGGGTGGGATCATTCTTGAATGGTTCCACTTATTCTTGACCAGAAGAACATAGCGGGTGGTACTCAGTGATTCTTTTTCATCTTACTGAGACCTCCCGTGTGGGGTTCCGCAGGATTTGGTTCTGTCCCCTCTCCTGTTCAACATGTACATGCAGCTGCTCGGTGAGGTGGTCAGAGAGTTTGGGGTGAGGTGTCATCAATATGCTGATGACACCCAACTCTACCTCTCATTTTCAACCGACCCAGACCTGGCTGTCTCGGTGCTTACCCAGTGTCTGGCAGCTGTGGGGGACTGGATGAGGGCTAACCAACTGCGACTGAATCCTGACAAGACGGAGGTGATGTTAGTGGGTAGGTTGGTGGAGGTGAGGGCTCTATCAATTGATGGAGTCTGCCCTCCGCTGACATCCCAGGTGTGGAACCTGGGGGTGCTCCTCAATGTGCAGCTCCGCCTGGATCTCCAGGTGGAGGCTGTGGTGAGGAGTGCCTTCCGCCAGTTACATCTGGTGCTGCGGCTTGGGCCGCTGGTTTTGGTTCCGGACTTGGCCATGATCATCCATTCTTTTATTACCTCTAGGTTAGACTATTGCAACACGCTCTACGTGGGGCTACCTATGGTGACAGCTCGGAAGCTGCAACTGGTGCAGAATCCAGCAGTCCGGCACCTGGTGGGGTTGGCCCACCGGGAGCACATTACACTAGTGCTCTGAACTCTGCACTGGCTGCCAATAGTCTTCCAGGCCTGATTCAAAGTGTTGGTTTTAACCTATAAAGCCTTACATGGTCTGGGCCCTGCTTATTTGCGAGACCGCCTCACCCCCCGGGCTTTAGATCAGTCCCTGCGGTCATCTGGGTGCGCCTTGTTGGAGGTCCCCCGGGTTCTCCGGGGGGGCATGCAGAATAGGGCATTCTCGGTGGCCATGCCATGCCTTTGGAATTCCCTCCCGGAGGGGGCACGGTTGGCCCCAGACCTCCCGGTCTTCCGCAGGAAATGTAAACCCTGGCTGTTCCGTCAGGCGTTTGGCGAGGGAGAAGGGTAGGGTGGGGGGTTAGGGAGGATGGTATGGGGGTGTTTTATAGTTGTCTTATTTTATTGTTGAATTGTTTTTTTTAATTGAATTGAAATGTTTTTAGTATATTATATGTATTGTTGTTAACCGCTTTGGGCTGCCTGTAGCGGGAGAAAGTGGAATATAATTTTTGAAAATAAATAAATAAATCTTCCAGAAACTTGTCCAAACCTCTTTTAAACTCAGCTATAGTACTAGCCCTTACCACAGCCTCTGGCACTAGCTGAGAGGGTAAATAACTGTTCCTTGTTTATTAGTTCCACCCCACTCATGATTTTACAGACCTCTATTATATCTCCTCTCAGTCATCACTTCTCTAAACTGAACACCCCCAACCTACCAAGCCTCTCCTCATACAGGAGCCCTTCCATGCCCTTGATAATTTTTGTTGCCCTTCTCTGTATCTTTTCTAGTTCAGCTATGTCTTTTTTTGAGATGGGGTGACCAGAACTGCACACAATATTTGAGGTGCGGTCACACCCTTGAGGCATTATGACATCCTCAGTTTTATTCTGAATCCCCTTCCATATAATTCCTAATGTCCTGTTTGCTTTTTTGACTGCTTCTGTGGACTGTGCTGTGGATTTCATTGTATTGTCCACAACCACCGCAAGATCCTTTTCCTGAGTGGTAACTCCTAGCTTAAGACCCAGCATTGTGTACTCATGGTTTGGATTATTTTTCCCTGCATGCATCACTTTGCACTTGTCCACATTAAATCTAATTTGCCATTTAGATGTCCAGGCACCCAGTGTTGTAAGATCCCATTGCAGTTCCTCACAGTCTGCTTGTGTTTTAACTACCTTGAATAACTTGGTGCCATCTGCAAATTTGATCACCTCACTTTTAACACCCTTTTCCAAATCATTAATGAATACATTAAACAGCACCGGTCTAATACAGATCCCTGAGGCACACCACTTTTTACATCTCTCCATTGTGAAAACTGACCATTTAGTCCTACCTTTTGCTTTCTATTTTTTAACCAGTTTCTGATCCATAGTAAGACACTATCTCCTATCCCATGACTTTTTAATTTTCTCAAGAGTCTCTCATGAAGGACCTTAGAAAATGCTTTCTGGAAATCCAGGTACACTATATCTACTGGGTCTCCCTTGTCCACATGTTTATTTACACCCTCAAAGAATTCCAACAGGTTAGTGAGGCATGACTTACCTTTACTACATCTGTGTTGGACTCTCCCCCATTAAGCCATGTTTGTCAACATGCCCTGTAATTCTGTCCTTAATGATGGCTTCCACCATTTTGCCCAGCAGAGGCATCAAGCTTACTGGTCTGTAGTTTCCAGGATCACCTCTGGATCCCTTTTTAAATATTGGGGTTACATTTGCCACCCTCCAGTCTTCGGGTACAGTGGCAGATTTTAGTGACAGGTTACAAATTACTAACAGTATGTCTGCAATTTCATATTTGAGTTCCTTCAGAACTCTGGGGTGAATGCCATCTGGCCCTGGTGACTTATTAGTATTCAGTTTGTCAATTTGCCCTAGAACATCCTCCAACGTCACATTGATTTGTAACAGCTCTTCCAATTCCTCGCCCACAAAGCAAGGATCTGGCGTGGGTACCTCCCCAAAATCCTCCGCAGTGAAGACCGATACAAAGAACTCATTCAGGTTCTCTGCAATGTCCTTATCCTCCCTGAATGCCCCTTTTACTCCCTTGTCATCTAATGGCCCAACTGATTCCCTAGCAGGCTTCTTGCTTCTGATGTATTTGAAAAATATTTTCTTGCTTGTTTTTGCCCCTTTAGCAAGCCTCCCTTCAAAATCTCTCTTGGCCTGCCTCATTATCATTTTATATTTACGTTGCCAGTGTTTATGCTCTTTCATATTATTTTCATTGGGACTAGCCTTCCATTTCTTAAAGGAGGCCTTTTTGGCTCTAATAGCCAAAATTAATAGTCAAAATAAAATCAACCCTTCAGTGGAATTGCAGAATGAGCTTTTGGCCCTTTTTACACAGCTGGAGGTGGGTGGGGGGATGGATATTTTGGCATAGTGGGTGGAGGTGTGTGTGTGTCCTTTTACATGGACACCCACCCACCTCCACCCACGGAGTTTCCTCCAGTTTTCCAGAGGGCTCCATGGGTGGAGGTGGGTGAGTGATGGGTGGAGGTGGGTGTTGCGCAGGAGCATGCATGCATCATCCACCCATCCCGTTCACACAGAGTAACACCAAGCGGACACCCATCCTCCCACCCACCGCCAGCTGTTTACATGGATGCCCCCCCCCCGCACGCCCACCCGAACACCAGGCATGGGGGGGGGGGGGTCGTCCATGTCATAACGGCCAATAAGGACCAAAGTGGAGATAAATATGATTGAAACTGAAAAAACAGTTAAGCAATTGAGGAGTATAAAATGTTTCTATTTTGAACACAGTAATAAAACCAGTAAAGTTTTTACTAGAAAGGTAAAGAAGAAAAAGGGAAAATTCTTTATTCAATCTGCAATTGATGAAACAGGTTCCAGGGTTGCTAAAAGTATTAATGAAATTCATAGTGTTTTTCTAAAATTTTATAAATCGCTATATACCTCTTCATATCCATCATTAGCAAAGTTCGAGTCTTTTCTTGAAAAATATCAACTTCCTGTATTGGATGTAGATCAAATTTCTGGATTAAATGCTCCTATAGAAATTGGAGAAGTACTTTCCATGATACAGGGAATGGCAAAAAATAATTCAGTTGGTCCAAACGGATACCCAATAGAATTCTGTCAGACATTTCTTGACTTATTTGCACCTTATCTAACTGAATTATTTAATTATATTTTGAATTCAGGTCTGATATGTTCTCTCAAGCAAGTTCTCAAGCAGTTCTCTCAAGCAAGGATTTCTTTAATATATAAGGCCCCCAGGTCAACTTTGTTAATAAATGGTATTGAAGATTCACAGACTTTTCATCTTCACAGGGGAAATCATCAGGGCTGTCCATTATCGCCATTGCTTTTTAATTTAGTTCTGGAAACATTAGCCAATGCAATACAACAGGAACAAAATATTAGAGGCTTTCAAGTTGAGAGTGAAATGTATAAATTAGCACTCTGTGCAGATGATATGTTGTTATTTGTATCAGATCTGGAAAATTCAGTTCCATTTTTGCTTAGAATGATTGTGGAATTCAGTCTGGTTTCGGGTTACAAAATAAACTATGATAAATTATTGGCGATGATATATTCATCTGATAAAGATGCATATGATAGAACAAGAAGAATGGTACCTTTTATAATTGAGAATAAGGGATTTTGTTATCTTGGAATTAAACTCTCAAAAGATATAAAACAATTATTTAGGGATAATTTCCCCATAATTTTGGAACACGTAAAATTGGAGGCTTTGGCCTGGAAACACTTAACATGTTCCTGGTTAGGAAGGATCAATTTATTTTAAATGATGGCACTCCCAAAGCTTTTATATGTACTTTTTGCATTACATATAAATATTCATGCAAGTTATTTCAAACTATGGGATAGACTGATGAGGTCTATAATCTGGAATGAAAAGAAACCTAGGATTGCTAAGGCTACCCTAAATAGAACTCAGCGGAGGGGTGGATTAAATCTTCCTGATATTCATTTATATTATAAGGCAGCTTGTTTACTCATGATCAATAAATTGTACTTTTTACTGCAAGAAACTGGCTGGACAAATTTAGAAAACGATTTATTGGGTGTTAAAGGAATTCAGAACAATTCTACTTGATGAACAAAACATTGAGATGAAAAGATGGGAAGGCATTTGTGATCACTGCCCTTATTAATTGGAAGAGAGTAGTACGTAAAACTGGATGGATTATACTGTCTCACCCTTTTCACCAATAGATAGATGGATTTTGCAAAAGGAAAGTTTGGCTTTACATTTAAGAAATCAATTGAGACAAATTGGTCTTAATCAGGCAGGGCTTCTGTTTAATAAGGGAAAATTTAAATCCCAACAGGAATTACAAGAGCTTTGTCAAGAAAGTTAGATAATTTCCAATACGACCCGTTAAAATCTGTTTTCACAAAGATGATATGGTTCCAGCAGTTTTCTAGAGCTCCACATTTATTAGAGCATAACTTGTTTGATAAATTACTGGTAAAGGCTGGAATTGTAAAAATCTACCAGGTATAGACCTTTTGGTATGATAAGGACCCTGTATATTTGGACAAATGGGGAAAGGATTTAGGATTAAGCTGGAGCAAGTAGAGACACAAAAAATATTTAAACATATGGCCACATGTTCCCAATCTATGGAGGTGAGGGAAGTCCAGGTCAAATTAATGATTTTTGGTGGAGAAATGTACTTAAAGTTGAAGTTGATAAAAATCTTAATGGCAGTAGAATCTACAGTATAACCTCTCACAGCGGAAGAGGTCAAGAGAAGTTTCCCTGATGTGTTTGAAGGTCTGGGATATCTAGCAGGTAACTACAAAATCAAGCTATCTGCGCGCACACTGTCAGTTGGCACATGCACCACAACAACTGCCACTAATAATGAGACCCAAAGTGGAGAAGGAACTCCACCTAATGGCACAATTGGGTATAATTGAAAAGGTGGAATAGCCATCCAAATGGGTTGGCTCAATGGTTGCTATAGAGAAGGAAAAAAACAGGTGTAGTCCAGACATGCATAGGCCATCGAGACCTAAACAAAGCAATCACGAGGGAACACTACAGCCTACCTACATTGGATGGTATCACTCATAAACTACCTGCAAGCAGATTAGTCAGCATTCTTGATGCCTAATCTGGGTACTGGCAAATCAGACTGGATGAAGAGAGCAGCGAGCTAACTACATTCGACGCTCCATTCAGAAGATAGCGTTTCAAAAGAATCCTCTTCGGCATCTTATGCCAAAATATTTCAGAAAAAAGTGCATGAAGTCCTGGAAGGACTAACCGGAGTCGAGGGCATCATTGATGACATTCTGGTACATGGAAGCACCAGAGAGGAACATGACAAAAACCTAACAGCACTACTCACAAGATGCAGAGAGCGTACCCTGAAATTGAATCACAGCAAGATGCAAATTGCAGTAGAACTAGTCAGCTACTTTGGTCACATCCTGGAAAAGGGAGGCATCAGACCAGACCCAAATAAAGTAATACCAATAAAAGAGCTAAAAGCACTAACCTCCCCAAAAGAATGAGAAATCATACTAGGATTGGGGGCTTACCTATCCAAGTTTATGCCTAGACTAGCAGAGATCACCTCTGCAAGACTTAAAGAAACAAAACAACCAGTGGTACTGAGACAGCAATTTAGACACAGCATTTCAAAACATGAAAGAAGCTATCTCCCAGGATACAGAACTAAAATACTTTGATGAAAACAAGGAAACAGCACTGCAAGCGGATGCATCACAAGCAGCAGTGGAGGCAGCATTACTACAGGAAGGGTTTCCAGTAGCATATGGATCAAGAGTAACAGCTCCCCAGCAAGACTACGCACAATTTGAAAAGGACCTATTTGTCATCATTGCTGTGTGCCAGAAATGTCGTCAGTGCATATATGGCCGACCAGTAACTGTAGAAACAGATTATAAACCACTGGAAAACATCTTGGGGAAACCCCTCATCTCTGCACCACTGAGACTGCAGCGTCTGATCATGAAGCTGCAAAGATATGTTTTGAAAGTAAAATACAAGCCTGGAAAAGACATTCCTATAGCTGACCTACTCTCACACAATTTTGAGGAAGGGCAGGATGCCGAAGAGGAAAAGGACCTGGAAGAACAGATGCATATAGTACTACAACACTTGCCAGTATCTGCAAACAAGCAGGAAGAAATAAGAGAAACTGAGTACAATGAGACAGTGGCCCCGATCCGATGCCCCATGGATCCCGTGTGGAGCATGCAAACCGCGCAGATCCCCATAGCAGGCACATTCTGCCCTGCAGAAATCACGCGCATGGCTTTGTACAGGATCCGTGGGGCATTGGATCGGGGCCAATGGCTATATTAAAGGACACTATGAAGTCAGAATGGCCTGAGCACAAACGACAAGTACCAGCAGACATCAGAAGGGTTTGAAATGCAAGGACAGAGTTAATGACAGAAAATGGTTTAGTCCTAATGTGGGAAAGAATAGTAATTCCTAAGAAAATGCATCCAGAAATAATGAAAAGGATACACGAAGGACATCCTGGGATAGAAATGTGCAAAAGATGGGTGAAAGATACCATTTATTGGCCCAACAGGAATGCAGAAATTGAAGAAATGGTCAGGAACTGTGGCATTTGCTTAAGTCACCAGAAACGGAATTGCAAGGAACCCATGATAATATGGGACACCCCCAGGAGAGCCTGGCAACAGTTAGCAACTGATCTACAGGGTCTTTACAAAAAGAAAGCAACCATTTCCCTGGCATTTATTTCCTAAATTTAGATACCTGTAGTACTGTATCTGGTATCACGGTATACAGGAATATTGGGAGTTTAGAATTCTAAATTAGTTTAGAATCAGTACTGTTACCATAGGGTATTTTCAGACATTACAAGATCACAGTCAACCACAGTGAACCACGGTCAATCCCACGGCGGGGCCAAAGCACCCTGAACATCTGTTTTGCGGGCACCAGATGTTCACCACAGTCAATCTCCACCAGGGGTCAAAAATAACCACGCTTCCAGGGCTCCGGCCTGGATCATCTCCGAAAGCATGGTCAAAGCGATTCCCACTGGGAAACAAAAAAAAGTAATGACTGAATGGCAACCACCGGCCGGAATCAAGCAACATGATTCCCAGTCAGGGACAAAGCACGCAGCGTCACTGCCAGGCAACGAGGACCGGGGAGGGAGATTTAAAGGGCACACAGCAGCAGGGGGATGTGGTGGGATGGAGCGAGGTGGAAGGGAGACGAGAGCGGAGGGCGAGAGAGCAAGGCAGGAGGAGGTGGAGGCGGCGCAGGCGGCGGTCATACTGCACATGGAGGCAGTGGAGGGGCAGCAGCAGCTGGGATGAGCTGCCCGGCACCTTCCGGGTGCTTTGACCACAGCCCGGAATCGGTGTAACGTCTGTTGCGCTGCCCCAGGCCGTGGTCTGCTGGTCCGATTCCCTGCCGTGGTCCTGCTCCCGTCACGTCTGTTTGGGGCCTCTCTTGCCCACGGGGGGTGGTTAGCTGGTTCGCCACCGTTGGGAATCCACTGTGGTGAATCAGGCGCCCGTAACATCTGAAATCACCCATAGTTACCTTAGTGACCAAAATGGCATACAGCATAGAACAGTTTCCCCAAAGAACAACATAGAATGGTTGCTTCTTTTTGTAAAGACCGTGTATTTGGGGATGACGGAAACCACTATCTTATAATTGTTGATTATGACAGCCGTTACTTCAAAGTGGTTCAGCAGAGAAACACTTCAGCCAGCACTGTAAACCACACTGAGGCAGTACTGGCCAGACATGGTATTTTTGATGAGCTAATTTCTGACAATGGACCACAATATACCGCAAAGGAATTTTGCAGATTTGCAAAAGACTGGGGTTTCATGCACACACCTAGCAGTCCATACTACCCACAATCCAATGGACTAACTGAGAGATATGTACAAATAGCAAAACAGATACTAACCAAGGCAAATGAAGAAGGAAAAGACCCTTACATTAGGTTACTGAACTACTGAAACACACCTATGGAGTCTGGATTTTCACTTGCACAGATGTTAATGAGCAGGAGGCTCAAATCTGTGGTACTTGCCAGAGACTCTCTTCTAATGCCCAGGATTGTTAATCATGACCAGATAAATCAGAGCTGGAGGAAAGGAAGAGAAAAACAGAAATCTCATTATGACAAAAGTGCAAAATCACTGAGTCTTCTTCCCAGTGATTACAAAGACATGATACAAAGCCCAAATTGTCTATGGCATCCTGCCATGGTAATTAGTCCAGCAGAACAACCCAGTTTATACATGGTACAAACTGAGAATGGACAGCTCCTAAGATGGAATCGCAAGCACCTAAGACCCACTCCCAGAAGCAAAGCCACAGATGAGGAGGATGAGATGGCGGCCAGTCCAGGTGACTCCTCAAAAGCACATGTTGACCAAGGAGATGACAACATACAAGTTCAACAGACACAAATGCAGTCAGAACAGAACGCTACAGGTATACCCACAAACACAAGCAACAATCACTCCAGATACGGTAGAAGATTTAAACCCAAGCAGTGGAAGGATTATGTCACATCATAATGCTATCAAAGGATATAAGCAACTGCAGAAGCAGTGCCTCTAACTATTTGAAGCTTGCTTGATTTTCTTTCTTTTCTTCTTTTGTTATTTTGTTGTTTACAGGAGGGATGTACTGTATTTATTCTTAGGAAAATAGCTGGTGTTTGGTCCTTTAAGACCAATGGAGAGCTGAACCCAAGGACAATTTTGAGGTCAGTCAGCAAAGCAGTTAAGGGCCTGGAAGCTGGGCAGAGAAGCTGTATAGGACATTCTCCCCAAGGCATGTTCTTAATAAAGCAATCCTGTTCAGTCCTGAATAAAGTTCAGTCCTTTGTGTAGATCACCATTCTTACAAGCAAGGTGCTAGAACAATACAAAAGACAAGGCTAAGAGATATTGCATTCTTGCGAACAGGGGGCTCACCTACTAGAAAACTTCAGTGTGATATGCAGAGGTCTTGCTTCACTCTCTGTAACGGGGAAGTTAGAGGGAAGAACTGAGCTCTTAATTTCATATGGAAGAATTTCTTTGCACAAAAGAGAGATCCTCTGGAGAAGAAAGGTCCCAGTGTCACATCATTTTGCTGCTTGGGGGTTGCAGGATTTGGAATACTGCACAGTAGAGTTTTAATAGTTGTAATACTTTTTGATAACCGTGCAAGAGTAGGAGAGAGAGCAAATTTGGCAATGAACAGACATATCAGCCATTGTCATTATGCAAGAGACAAAGGGTGATTTCAGACATTACGAGATCACAGTGAACCACGGTGAATACACACCTGTGGTCACTGTGCCTCGAACGTCTGTTTGGCGGCTGCCAGATGTTCACCACGGTCAATACCCACACGGGGTCATTTTCAACCACACTTCCCGGGCTCCCTGGGGGACTTTCCCAGGAAGCGTGGTGAAAGTGATCCCCGGCGGGGACCAAAAAAAAATCACGTCTGGTCGGGCGCCATGGCCCGGGATCCCCGGCGGGATCCCGGGCCGTGGCGATTTTGGCCAGATGCTGCGGCCGCATGGGCCCCGCCGCCCGCCTGTCNCGCATTGGCCCCGCCGCCCGCCTGTCTCCCCAGAGGGTGGGCAGCGGGGAGCATGGAGGGGCGGGGTCATGCGGCCGCACATTGCACCATGCGGCCCCGCCCCTCCCAGATTCCCCGCCGGGATTCCCCAGCACGTCTGTTAGGGCGTGAGGGTCATCCCAGCGGGGGATGATTTGGTTGTTTTCGGTACGGGGCCAAGCGGCCCCGTAATGTCTGAAAACACCCAAAAACTGTTTTAAAATGGGCATGGCTGGGGGCAGGTCCGTGTGCACTGCATGGAGAGCCCATGCATGTCTGGTGAGTGGAGGCATGTGTGTGGAGACTCAAACAGGCCAGAGATGGTTGTGCCTGACCCTGCATGGAGCATCTCAGATTTTGCCCCAATGCTCCATGTGTGGGCATGAGTGGCAGTGTGTGGGTCATGGGACTGCACACACCCTCACACCACCTTCAGATGGGCGCCTGGATGAGTGGGGGATGGGTGGACCTGCGTGGGAGCATCTTGTGTAAAAACAACCATAGAAATCACTCTAGCTCTAAAGCTAGTGTAGTCGATATACAGTGGTATTTCTGTTCTGTGATTTGGGCAGAAACTTTATTTCAGTATTTCCCACAGCAACCTCAAGAAAATCTTCATCATTCTGTCCAGACTGAAGTTTGGAACAGAAATTACACTACTTAATGGTATCCTTTAGACAAGCAATATGTATTTCCTAACAACAAATGGATATCAGAAAGAGGGATTAATTTAAAGGCTGGCTAAAGAAGCTACCATGAAAAAGTACTGCCCACAGTAAATTGAGGAACTAAGGCTCTATGATTTGAACAGATCCATGGCTTAAACATCGTTTTTTCCTTTCTAATTAGCTGAAACCATCATTACTTTTGTTTTGACAGGTGCCCGTATAATGGATGTGTTCTAAAACCACTAATAGAGGGCTCGGGAGCATTTTACAAGTACTTAACCTCACCCTTCTTTCTGTACCTGCATGACGGATTCTAAGTATTTTTATTTTGGATTTCAGGGGAATCCAACTGCTTAATCTCTTTGCACCTCTTGGGAAGATTTCCTTCCTAAGAGGCAACCTAGGGAGCTTCTAATTAGTGTTGCATACACTATTTTTTCTTAAAACAACAGATTTTTCTTATTTGGGAAAAGAAATCCAGAAACCCTTACAACATCACACTGCAGAAACCCTTCTAACCTCATTGTATTTTCACTATGTTTTTTAGAAATACGGGTTGATATATATGTATTTAGTTAGGGGGGAAAGTCAGTGATTCTAATTTTGCAGTTTGACTTATTTCTGTGTAATTTCAAAATTAATGTCCATAACACTTCTGTGATGTTCAAAAGTATTCATCACATTGATTGAGATGATAGCTCTTTTGAATGCCGACCCCTTCCAAGAAAAAGAGATCTTGTTATATGGATTTTTTGGTTAGTCTTCAAAATCAACAGTAGCATGCAGGAATTTCTTGTGCCATGTTCAAATTATTTGAAGAAGGTTAATTCAACAGCATATTCATTTCATACTCATTCTGCTCATATTTATTAAGAGAAAATTAAAATGATATCTTGTTAAACATCACTTTCAAGCAGGCTATGTGTAATCAAAAGCACTTTGGTTTGGTTTTGGGGTGGGTGGGTTGTGTCTATTTTGGGTGTCAACATGTTTTTCTTTCATGGGTAAAACAAATTAGTTAAAGCAAGCATTTCTACACTGTAAGTGTGTGACATTACATCTCCATGGCTGACTAACTCCCCATGCAAGCTGGAAATTGCTGCTAGTTTTACAGTTGCTTTTTTTGTTATATGTTGTTTTGCTGATAATCGGACGTATGAAGCAGTGTACTGCAGTATTGACAAGTCCTGGCCAAGAACAACAATGGGAAAGAAAAAGTATTTAAAACCCCCCTGCAAAATGTTTATGAATTCTAATCTTCAGCACATGAATAAATATATCTGACAAACTGCAGAGCACCTTACAAAGGCCTTTCCTGACCCCTATAATTTGAGTTCAATTGCATGTGCAGTGTTTAGAAGCCAAAGTTAGTCTTGCCAATATTTTTTATACTTAAGGTTGTACTATGTACTATGATTTGTAAAAGTGAAGTACCAGGTAATAAGTTATAATTACCCTATTAATCAGCTGCAAGAATTCGTATCTACAATTTACAATAATTGGGGACTCAAATGAATAACTTTTTTCTGTTATTTCCTGATGTAGCCTGTGCAGCTGGCTGTGAAAGTTAGCATATAGTCTGTTCAAATGAAGTATTTTACACCACGCACACAGTATGGCTGTCTTCTTAAACATACTATTGAACAAACCCTATTGAAATCAATGTAATTTATTCATGGGTAAGCATGAGCCTGGTCGGAAACGATCCCTGTGCGCCCCGGGGTAGGCAATTTCAGCTACCATGCTTTGGGGCCAGCATGGAGAGCAGGGAAGATGGTTGCCTCCCTCTCCCCCCATGAGGAAACTGGGCGGGTGGCTTTGTTAACAATCTTTGGCTTTATTAGCAGCAATCTCAGTCACAGAGTCAGCAGTTCATGTTGTGGTGAATGATGATGATGACATAGCTTCAGTCTAAACCCTCCTCTCCAAAACCAGCAGCAGCATCAACAGTGGCTGTAACAGTGTCCTGCTCTGGTGGAACATTACCCAACTCTCTCTTGCAGAAATGTCTGCCTGATTCTTACATTGCCATGGCAAGATTTAACACTGTAAAAAGAACGTGTGCTAGATAATGCAAGTGCACAAGAGAATGGACATGGTAGCCATGATCCTCAAATCATTGTACTAGCACAAGCTCCACCTTCAAAACAACCCTGTGAGGTATGTCTTTTGGTTGAGAGATGTTGGGTATTTTCAGACATTACGAGATCACGCTCAACCACGGTGAATCCCCACATGGTGATTGATCATGATCCGTAACATCTGTTCCCCCCCAGATGTTCACCCTCGTGAATCACGGGGGGGGAATCATATTCAACACGCAAACAGAGGTCCTGGCTGGACCATCTCCATTTGCGTGTTGAATGTGATTACCCCCCGTGATCAAGGAGACCGTAACGTCTGGCCCACTACCACGGCCTGGAATCAGCAGCGGGATTCCGGGCCATGGTCAATGCGGGTGGGCACTGTGGCTGCATTGGCCATGGCGCCCGCCCGTCTCCCAAGAGGGTGGGAGGCCTAGGGAGCATGGGGGGTCGTGGCCGTGCGACCACACATTGTCCCGTGCAGCCCCCCCCCCGGATTCCCCGCCGGGAGCAGCCGACACGTCTGTTAGCCGTTATGTGTTGGCCCCGGCAGGGAATCATTAGAGTGTTTCTGTGGCGGGGCGAATTGAGCCCCGTCACGTCTGAAAATACCCAGTGTCTTCAGGCAGTAAGTTCATGGCTAAAATGTGATTCGGATCCTGGTCCGTGGTTCAGCATGGTGAGTCCCTGGATCCTGGTCATTTCGGATCCCGGTCAGGAATCAGGCCATCCGTCCTTTAGACATGTTGGCCTGATTCTCACTGGGGATCGGGGAGGGGGCGGGGCTGCATGGCGCGACGTGCAGCTGCACAGTCCCGCCCCCCGCACTCCCCTGGCCGCCCTCCCTCCGGGGGATGGGCAGACAGAGTGGCCCATCCAGCCACTGCACCTAATCCCGTCCCGTGGTCAGGACCACAAACCACGTGGGCTGAAGGTAACAGATGTTACCTTCGGCCCATCCCGGATCGTGACTAATCCAACCACGGTTGGGGCCTGATCCCACCACAATTCTGGACCTCTGGGCGGCCAGAGGTCCAGAACTGTGGTCATTTCGATTCCCGTCAGTGATTCACTGAGGTGAACATCTGGTGGGAATCCTTTAGACGTAATGGTACAAAGGGCCACAAGGTTCACTGTGGTTGACCTGGTACTATTACGTCTGAAATTACCCTTGGTCTTCAGGTCCAAGTCCAACACATTATCCATTAGGCTACACTGGCTCCAATTTTGCACAAGGAGAGAACTAGCTGAAGCATTCAGCTACACATTATCCCCACAATATTTGGCTGGGGTCAACCAAAGCAGCCACCTAGGACTTTGCACTATGGGGGAAGAGGGCTCACCTTGCTGTCCGCACCAGCAGCCTGTCCAGTGGGGAGGGAGGGGACGGATACTTACCACTGTACATCTGCAGAACAGGTGTCCCTGACCCCTGTCTCCCCACCGAAGATGGCTGCTGGCCATGGGAATGATCAGCACTGTGCAATAAAACTTTCACATGAAAACAGACATGCACCTTACTCCACTTTAACACTGCTTTAACATTTCTTATGCATGTTGCAGGGCTGCATAGGGTGCCAATACAGTCCTGCAACATGTATAAGAAATGTTAAAGCAGTGTTAAAGCAGAGTTAACGTGCATGTCTTTTTTCACCCACAATACCAGCGATCCCCACAGCTAGCAGCCTCTCCAGGGATCATAGACAGAGGAGATGGACAACACTTTACATGTGCAGTAGGGGTCTCCCTGTCCTCTTCCTTCTCCACCAAAGATGGTTGGCCATCTGGGACCCTGCAAGGTCTAAGGCCAGCCTACCCATGTCCTTGATTCCCCTAAAAGTAAATAAAAATTATTTGGGGGAACCAGCCTTTCAGCCCACTATCCACACATACCTCTCATGAAATGCACTTCTTGAGTGTTTCCCCAGATGGCATCTTTCTCAGAATGCTGACACTTCTGATCCAGTACTGGACAAGCAAGCAGCAATAGTGAGAACAGTACTGCTGTCCCTGTTACTGATTCTGGAAGAAGATTTGGAGGCTGTGTCACTGTCACCAACATCTGAAACTGCTGTATGCTCAAAAAACATTCATAACCGAGGGCACTGGCAGGCTGAACAGGAGAGGCAACCAAAATCTCTGTCAGACTTTTAAGTGTCTAAAGCTAGGCCCATAATTTAATATTTTAGTACCTTAAATAAATGCCCTGATATTGGGAAATTATTCACATCCTTCCCTAATGGATACACAGCACATTTGAAAATTATTCTTCGTGGACTAAATCATGAATCATAACCACATAATCATATTTCTCTCATGGAATTGCTGATTCCCTGGAGTGTAAAAATATAAGAGAGTGCCTGGCAGCAGCACCAAAAACCTCAACAAAAGGCATCATTTTTATTTGCTCATCTCCCACACCTTATTGATCTGTTAACACCTCTCTAGTCATGCATAATTCTGCAGTCTTGTGTGCTTTTGAATGTTTATGATCTCTGTGCTTCTATTGGTTTCCTTATGATGGATAAATAGGGCCTGAAAGGTTTGAGTAAAAAAGAGTGTGAAGGTAGGAAGTAGGAGGCTTCTGTTTTTTAATAAAATTACAAACTCTTGCTACTTGATTTGTTTGTTTTGCTCAGCTTTGTCTGGATGTTGGCCATGGCAAAAGCTAGCACCTTAATAAATTTACTTACTTACTTACTTACGTAAATTACAAACTCAATTCTTGTCTAGCTTGGAAGTCCCAATTTCAATAATTATTAATTATTATTACTATTAATGTGCCTGGCACTGAATGATCGTTAACTAGAGACAAGTCTCTGCCGCAGGAGTCTTATATAGGGAGAGACAGGGATACATTTATGAAGTTGAGAAGTCACGGGTCCACATGCTTAGCTTAGTTACAGGGGAGAAGGAAACCCTGAATGAAAGGACAGTAGCTGAAACGTGAGCGAGCAGACTGTAGGGGCAAGGAGCTAGGGAAAGCCTGATGGAAGAGTTGGGGTTTTAGGAGGGATTTGAAGGTTAGGAGGGAGGAAGCAGAGTGTGTTCAGGGAGGAAATTCTAGAGTTAGTGGGCAGCACGAGAGAAGAGACGATGATGGTTTAGGGATCAGGAGTCTGTGGGGCAGATGAGGATGGTGGCAGAAGAAGAGCTGAGTTCCTGTGGTGGGAACAGAGCATGAAATGAAGAAAGAAAGATGAGGAGCAAGATCATGAAAAGCCTTTAAGGTAAAGACGAGGAGCAAAGAAAGTGCTGAAAATGATCAAAGTGGTGGATGATCTTGGCAGCGGAGTGTTGAACAGAAATGAGAGGGTCAAGGTGAGTGCAGGGAAGGACACTGCTGTAGTCAAGGCAAGAGATTACAAGAGCAGGGATTGGAAAACAGGTAAAATAGATGTTTCACTGGGTGATTTCAGACGTGATGGGGTAGCATTCGCCCTGTCACGGAATCACCCTATTGATTCCCCACCGGGATCAATACTGGCACGTCAACAGACGTGCCGGTTAATCCCGGCGGGGAATCTGGGGAGGGGGCGGTGCTGCGCGGCACTATGTGCGGCTGCAAAGCCCCACCCTCCACGCTCCCCCAGCAGCCTGCCCTCCTGGAGACAGGTGGGCGCTGTGGCCAATACGGCCGCTGCGCCCGCCCGCCCCTGGGAAATTGACCACGGCCTGGAATCGGTGGCCAGCACAGCCGCCGATTCCGGACTGTGGTCAGCGGCCAGATGTGATGTTGACACGTTCAACCACGGTGAATGCACCGTGGTTGAGTGTGTCAACGTCATGTCTGGTCAGTGTTATGCTGGGTGGTCACCCCGGTGAATCGGGGGGGGGGGGAATCAGATTTACCACGCTTCTGTTCCTCCTCCGGGGAGGAGGGACGGAAGCATGGTAAATCTGATTACCCCCTATGATTCATGGGGGTGAACATCCGGCGTAACACTGAACAGACATTATGGGATCATGCTCCCCCATGGGGAATTCACCACGGTTGAGCGTGATCTCGTAACATCTGAAAATACCCACTGGAGACAAGAGGTTTAAGACTGAGCAACTGAAGCGTGGGAAAGATTTTTAGGCAATAACACAAAATAAATAAATAATAAAAATAAAATAAACAATTATTTAATAAATATTTTTTTATTTATTGTGCTTACTTAACTTCTGAACATTTGAGGGAAAGGATGTGTTTGTTAAAGTTCAATCACCCTCAGCTTTTTAATTCAGGTGTAACACGGTTTCATAATACACATCTTTGAGATCTTCCAGAAAAACTAGGAAGACCTATGTGAGACTCTGATATCTCAATTAAAAAACATGCAGGAACAACATGTTTTCAGACTTCCTTTATACATATTAAAGAAGCAAAAGAAACACACAGCAAAACTAAAACCACACAAAAATAGCCCCACAAGTTTAAGAAGTACTTTGTAGGTTGCCTGACCAGTTATTAGCAAGTTCCACTATAAAGACTAGCACTTCACAGTTAGTTGATAGATGTAGTGTGCAATGCAATGAAAAGTAATTAAGGGACTAATATTATTCTATGTACACTAATCAACACATTTCACTGGGAATTGTAGTTGATCTTTCCAATTTCAGTTAAAATAATGTCTTCTATTATTACAACCTATATCAGAATTTCACAGACCATGTCAGAAGAATTTTTAACAGGGGTTAATTTCTGATGTTACGATACCATGGTCAACCACAGTGAACCCCCTGTGGTGGCCGCAGTACCGCAACATCTGTAGTGCCTTCCACCAGATGTTCACCACGGTGAACACCCGACAGGAAACACATTGACCATGGTTCTGGACCTCTGGCTGCCCGGAGGTCTAGAACCGTGGTTAGCTGGACCACGGTCCAGAATTGGCAGAAAGTAATGTCTGTTACCTCCGCTGATCCTGGACCATGCCCCAGACCCCGATGCGGGATCGGGCACAGCGGCCAGAGGGCAGCTGGCCAGGCGAGCACAGTGGGGGGGCGAGGCTGTGCAGCCCCACGTCGTATCACGCAGCCCCACCCCATCCCTGTTTCCCTGTAGGAATCAGCCGGCACGTCTAAAGGTCGGCCAGACTGATTCCTGACCAGGATCCGAAATGGATCCTGGTGAGTGGTTGAATGTGCCCGGTGCACATCTGAAATTATCCAGGTTCACCATTTAAGTTGTACTCTGGGTAATTTCAGACATTACAAGACCACGGTCATCCCCTGTGGTGGTCATTTGTCCCGTAACATCTGATGTGAGTTCCGCCAGATGTTCACCACAGTGAATCTCCAGCGGGAATCACATTGACCACGATTCTGGACCTCCGGCCGCCAGGAGGTCCAGAATCGTGGTTAGCTGGACCACGATCTGGGATCAGCCAAACGTAACATCTTTTATGTTAGCCCATCCCGGATCATGGCCCAGACTGTGGGTGATTTCAGATGTTACGGGGCCCATTGGCCCCGTACCAAAATCAACCCATTCATTCCCCGCCGGGGTCACCCCGTCACACCACAACAGACGTGCTGGGGGGATCCCGGTGGGGAATCTGGGAGGGGGCGGGGCCGCGCGGTGCAACGTGCGGCCGCACAGCCCCGCCCCCTCCACGCTCCCGCCGCCCGCCCTCTGGGGAGACAGGCGGGTGGCGGGGCCAATGCGGCCGCCGCGTCGGGCCGGATTCGTCACGGCCTGGGATCCCGCCGGTGATCCCGGGCCGTGGCGCCCGGCCAGACGTTACTTTTTGTTGGTCCCCACTGGGGATCTCTTTGACCACGCTTCCCGGGACATTCCCCCGGCTAGCCCGGGAAGCGTGGTGCAAATTGACCCCATGTGGGTATTGACCGTGGCGAACATCTGGCGGCCACCAAACAGACGTTCGAGGCACATTGACCACAGGTGGGTATTCACCGTGGTTCACTGTGATCTCGTAACGTCTGAAAATACCC
>QEPC01015050.1:6064920-6080100 GCA_003113815.1 Sphenodon punctatus
ACCACCTTGTAACCAAGCCAAGTACACGCGCCTGAGACTTCGCATCCGCCTGAATGTTTGTTTGTCTTCTCCCATGTCTCTCCCGCTGTCCCCTCTCCTTGTCTCCCCCTCCTTGTCTTTTAGATTGTAAGCCACAGGTAGGGACCGCAGCTGATTATATGTTCTGTACAGCGCCAGGTTGTTACTGGCGCTTTATAAATGTTTAATAATAATAATAATAATGGAGGCCAATCAGTGTTCTGCATACATTAAGATAATGACAAGTGTAGATAACAATTTTGGAGGGTGAAAATCCATATCACACATATCACTAATGATATCATTCACATATAAATTAAATGGAAGAGGAGTCAAAATACAATCGTGACACACTCCTTTAAAAGTAATACATTTTGATGTCAATTCTCCATTCAGCCCATACCTAACTTGTGCCCAGGTATCCTCATGATATGCAGTGAGTAATTTTAAGAGAGCAGGATCTACACCCAATTTATTTAATTTATACCAGAGTAACCCCATATCTATAGAATCAAAAATGTTAGATAAATCCAGAAAAGCAGCAAAAAATGCTGATTTAATCACTTGGGTATTATGCCTTAGGTACTGCAACATGCAGAGCCAGCCCTAGGCATGTTCAACATGTGCAGATGCACATGGCCCCACGCCAGCTTGGGTTCTGCTCCTGTGGGCAGCAGTCCCAGCTCCTTATTTAAATTATGCACATTAGGACCTGCACCAAGACTTTGCATGTGGCCCTGCATGGCCCTACAAATCCTGGGACCAGTCCTGCCAACATGAACAGATTGTCCAAAGTAGAATAGACTTTTCTAAATCCTGCTTGTTCTTCATACAATATATTGTCCTCAGACATCCCAGCTAATAAATTATGTAAAAGATGTCATCCACAAAATTTGGCAGAGATGTTAATTAAACTAATAGGCTGATAGGACTCCAGCTTGTCTCTACTGCCTCTTTTATAAATCAGGACAATAGTACTACCTTTCCAAGACTTAGGAATTTGAGAAGTACTAATTATACTATTAAACCACGTCAGAAGAACAGGAGTCCACCAGTCTATATTAGATTGGTATGTCTCAGCCGGAATTCCATCTTGGCCAAGTGCCTTATTCTTCTTTTGTTGTTTTATTAAATGGATTACCTGATCATTTGTAATAAAATAGGTTGAGGGAAGCCGTGTCAATAGACCATATGAGGATCGGTTGTGTCCCTGTTTTATGGACAAAGTAGAGGATCACCATCATATGTTTTTTGAGTGTCCATTATACACTGAGCTGTGACAAGAATGGTTGGCTCCTTTTTTAGGAACACCAAGTTTTCTGAGCTAATTTCCAGAAGATAACGTTTCTTTTGAATTCTGGTAATGCTAAGATTGATTATGCTGTAGCTGTATTTGTACTTAACATTTCTTGTAGAAGAAAAATGCTCTGCAAATTTTAGCAGATAAAGTTTTTATTTTAATTCTATGTTTTTGTAAGATGTGTTTGAATGGTGAATAACCTAATCAAAATGTATGCATGTATGTATGAAAATAATAATAATAATAATAATTAATAATAGGGAGAACAAATACACACACCAAAGGGTACTATACTTAACAATAAATTGTATAATGGATATTTATATCCATAATATCAATCAGTTACCAATTTGCACAAATGAAAGAGACACAAATAAATTTCAAAAATTGTTCAAATTATTCCAAGCTCTTCTTAAACTCTTTATATTTTCCCGTGTCGTCTTCTTTAAAAGTCAACAAGTTTCGAATTTACGGTCTTCTTCAGGTCTGTTTTCCAATTTATACTGCTTTACATTTCTACCATTGGTAACTGATTGATATTATGGGTAATTTCAGATGTTACAAAAATGCCTTTCACCACAGTGAACCCCAGTGGATTCCCTGTGATGGTGGCATTCCCGTGAACGCCTGCTTGACCCCAGCCAGATGTTCACCACAGTGAATCTCCGGAGGGGGTCAAATTAACTACGGTTCTGAACCTCCAGCCGGCCAGAAGTCAAGAACCATGGTTCGATTGGCCACGATACGGGATGGGCCAAAAGTAACATGTGTTACCTTTGGCCCACCCCGGATTGTGGCCCCGACCGCAATATGGGATTGGGCTCAACAGCTGCATTGGTTGCTGCGCCCGGCTGTCTCCCCGAGGGCAGGCAGCCGAGGGAGCGCAGGGGCAGGGCCGTGTGGCCACACATCGCATTGCACCGCCCAGCCCCGCCCCCTCCCCGATTCCCCACAGTGATGGAGTCGGAACGTCTGAAGGACAGCCAGCTTCATCACGGACCAGGATCTGAGAGAGATCCTGGTCTGGGGTTCAGTGTGGTGGGCCTCTGGGTCCAGCACGTCTGAAAATACCCTATATATATATCTATATCTCCCATATATATATATTATACGATTTATTGTAAAGTATAGTACCCTTTGGTGTGTGCATTTGTTGGACCTTTAGAAGGGTACTCATAACATTCCTTCATATATGTGTTTTATAAAATGGGGAGAGCCAGAATGACTCAAAGGTAAGTCCAGTATTTCATAGGTCACAATATAATCAGTATTATCCAAGAACTAGGAAGCAAATATTCTATCCAAGCCTCATAATAGATTGAAGGCTGACTTTATAATTTGCTGTTCCTTTTGCTACTAGGTTCCAAAGCATCTTACTATCTTTGTTATTAATAGCATATCTAAGTTTTCCCCATTGTTGGCCATAATAATTCCTTTCCTTTCTGAACAACAGCTTTTTATATTTCTTCCTCAAACCTTGAAAAATATTCTGAGTCTGCAAAGCAAAAATATTCAATTCTGTGATCTTATGATTTAACAGCTTTTTCTTCTCAAGGCATTCCTTATAAAAACCAAGCGCCGTTAACGCACATTGACGTTGATTATGATCGGATCTTACTACTATCACGAAACAAGGATTTAACAGATCAATTGTGCACTGACAATATTCTAAGATCTCATCTGTTATCGTTGAATTGACTACCAAATCATGTCATTTTATTAAGTCTTCCTCTAAAAGCTTATTGCCAACAATTGTAGCTAACCTATTATCCCATTTTAATCTCTTGTTGACAATCAAGGGCATTGCATTACCAGAAGTTACTTGTTCTAAAGAATCTGCTCTAACAGCAGAACCAAAATTACTCTCATGATATCCCACGTTCAGCTGAAGCTGTAAAAGGAAAATGATCACTTTCTGATTGACAAAAAATCTTTAAATCCAAAATAGCAGTCCAACATTGGAGGGCTATCAAAATGTAATGAATTGTACTAGAACCTCAAAGTGAAATACTCTCTTGCCTTTATGAACCAAGTGTTTCTTTTGTACCATCAACAGATTTGTCCTGTATCTTTAACACTAAAGACTGGTTTTAGATAGAGCAGAGATTTGTCAGTGGGCAACAAAGAAAGTTTGCATAGCTTTAATTTTCTTTATCACTACAAATATTATGTTTCTTCAAGGAAACGGTGCTAGTGTAAAAATCCTCCTAGGCCATTTCCTCTTACATTTTGCCTTCTAACTTTATTGACACTGAGATGACTATTTTAAATTAAATAAGAACAAAACTGAAGCTTCATCTATAATTTAAACCAAGATAAATCATTTCAAAGGTTTGGATAAAACTGTGATTATGGTTCTTCAAATTCATCAGCTTCTGGTTTTTCCAGATGGAAGGAAAGAAAAAATGCTAAAGGAAGGAAGCAAGGAAATGTGCCTTGTTGTAGAGTGTTTTTAGACAAGCACCTCCCCACATATTACCCACCCATCACCCACCCACCATGCATTTTGCAGACTGCATAGGGCGTCAATGTGGCCCTACAACATGCATGATGAGTGGGTAGTGGGTGGGAAGGTGCTTGTCTAAAAGCACCCATAGGTCCAGTCCAACAAATGACCAGCTAGATTTTCAATTAGCCTGTTTTTTATTTTTCATTTGTTTTTTCATGATTACCAATTCAGAGAATGCATAAGTACTCATTTGGCTCTTGTTGTTGCCAAATAAAGGTACTCTGTGCCCTACACATGAGCATGGAAGCTCCAGACTGTTCAGTCCTTCTCAGGATAAGGCATAATTCTGAATTCCCAAGAGATATGTATTGCTGTCTGATTCTGGGAGGTGCTTGTCTGAAAATGAGCTTCCAACTGTTTTGACATTCACGCATTCCTAATCCATGTTTGAATGACACTTTTATTTATACACATACAAAATACATGTATATACAAACAATAAAAAACTCTCTTCCTGCCGTTATTTACTAGAACAAAAGACAAAATTTATTGTCCTCTTGATTTCCTAACTTAGCTTTTACCTCATTTCCTAGTAGGGCATTTAGACAGGCTTCTGATGCATCACAGATGGCAGTAAGGTCATGTCCTCCCTCCAGTGCCAGCACCACACGACCACCTGCTAGCTTCAGCAACTGTTTGGTGAGGTGACCAAAACCTAATATGCCAATAAAAAATGCAAGTTATTAATGGAGGACAGGCAAATGTTAGGGAAATGCTATTAATCTGCTGTATTAGAAATCAGGAAACACAAAGCTATTTATCTATATATTTATTTGAATGGAGCTCATCAAAATGGCTGCATCAGTAACTACAATATAGGATTGTAATATAATATCCCTCACTTGATGACATCTTGGAACATTATATTAGCCTTTGTTAAATAAAGGGGTTATACTGATTCATGGGAGGGCACAAGAAGTCACACTCCAGGGCCAAGGAAAATCACATTGCGTGAAGTTGCTTTTAAAACCTCAATGACCTGCCAAAGACATAGGCCCTTTTTGCACAGATGCTCCCCCCTCCCTTGCCCACGTATGTGGGAGGATGGGTGGTGGGGAGGAGGGCATCCATGAGATCGCCATGGCGGGTGGGTGTGCATGCACGCTCCAATGCTCCATCCACCTCCACCCATTACCCACACACAGAGCAACGGGCACCAATGACGGATGCTCTGTGCATTGAGATGGATGGACGTGGGTGGGCGGGATGGGGCGCTCACACACTGCCCACCCACCGCCACCTTGGCCCATCCCCCACGGACTGCAGAGGCACCGCAGTCTGTTTGAAAATGGCCATAGATCACCTTGGTTGTTCACAGCTGCACTCACTACACCCTTGCCTATGGAACTCGGCATATGTGATTGGAGTAACCTGTAATCCGCACCAAGTACCCGGCTGGCACCATCTAGGCCAACACAGGACCAGAAGCCTCATCCAGCCAGTCTTGGTAATACATACAAGATCAGTGGCCTCATCCTGGATAAGATCATAGATAGTGGTAGTTGTTTTATTAGCAACTGACCTTGCATTAAGTTGCATCAGCAACAGATCAGAGGCTCCACTGACTGGAACCCCCAAATATCCCAAGACAGAGGGAGAGGTGGACATTTAAGTACAATGAGAAGAGATCAAGAATCAAATGATGAATAAATGTAAAAGCAAGCTAAGATCTATTCATAATGCCAAGTACAAGGAGGGGATTATACATTCAAAAGCAGTTTTTCCTATTCCTTGACCTCCCATCCACTGGCTACCAGGTGAGACCATGAAATCTTGAGACCACAACTGGCTTAATCTTTTTCACATGGAAAAGAAATGAGACAAATCAAATTTCAGAAAAGTTTAATTATTTTTTCAAGTATTTTTCTTGTTTTTCAGTAGTGTTTTTGCATCAAATTGTACCAGAACAACCTTTTTTGAAATGTTTAGCAAAGAAAAAAAATGATTTTCAGTAACAGAAAAATTTCATTTTCTCAAAATAATGAAAATGCCCCTCCCCCCAATAAATAAATAAATAATCTTTTTGGTAGCATCTAAGGCCGTTTTAAAATGGCACCTCCAGGTGGGGATGCATGGGCGCGCTGGTGTGTGTGCGGTGGGTGGGTGGGGCATGCACACGGCCGCACATGCATCCCCTCACCCTCCACTCATCCCCACGCACGGAGCAACCTCCATTTCTCCCAGTTGCTCCGTGCGTGGGGATGTGTGCGGGGTGACTGGGGATACGTGTTAGGTGGAAGTGTGCACACACCCCCTCTCACCACATGCACCCATGCTGTGTCCTTTACACAGGCCTCTCCCACTCATGAACACGTAGAAATCTGGATGTTCATGAGTGGGAGAGACCTGTTTAAAAAGGGCCTAAAATGAAATATAATGATATTTTCCACCAAATAATAAAATTAGAACAACTCTACACACAATACACATTAATTTTAGGCCTTATCATTTCTGCCTCCTCTCTTTTAGCTGCTCCCCCAACAGGGGCCTTTGTCATTGCTATTGTTTTTAAAATGGTACTTGGTAGATGATACTTAGGAAGGTGACATTAATAAATGTAAAATCATTCTGAGGCACAAGTTTAGCTCTGATCCTGCAGTTATTTACATACATGCTTCTGAGCAGTCCCACTGATTCAGTACAAGAATTTGCTGGTCAAAGCTTTAACGATTCCCCATTCTAATATTTTACAGAGATCTACTTGCCACCTGACCCAGTTCTGATTCCAGACCACTAGAGCTAGAATATTAATTATTGAAAGCATTTCGCAGACTACTGCATCTCCCTACATTTTGCAGTTTTAGCTGTACTGCTGCCACCATACTGTGGTTCAGGTTACACACAAGTTGAAAAACAAATAAAATGTTAAATTCTCTCATTTAAGCTAAACTTTCCATCCTGGGGGGCAAGGGGAGGGGGGACCTCTACAAAATGCCATATTTAGACAGGATAATAAAAATAAAGGAAGGAGTGGAATGAGGGTAACCTTTGATCTTTAGCCAATTTCCATTCTCTTGTACCTACAGGATTTATTTCCATCTGCACGTTACACATATGATCCTCAGATGCAGCTATCAAGAAAGTGCCAACAGTGGTGCAGTCAGTTGCACTTAAAGGAAATGAATAGTTTGTAGGCTCTCCACAACTACATGCCATAGAACTCTCCCTTAAGCTTTGTGAGAAGTCCAACAGCACTTTGAGATGCTATTATCCTTAATTTTACACGGCTTCTGTTGAGAAAGGAAAGTTCTACTAAATCCAATATCCCTGCACATTCTGAAAGCATCATCAAACCACAAGCCACCATGGCCACATCGTAATTTCCTGGGGTATGTGAGGCAATAAAATCAATGTCTCCTCCAACAGACTGTTAATCTTTTGGAAGCTTATAGACAGTGTTTCTGATAGACATCATTACAGACTTAATTTGTCTGTCTGATAGTTGAAAATGACTGGCACATATCAATAATGCAGTACTTGCTACCAGCGCACTTGGAGCTGCCCACACACTAACCATACAATATATACCACTACCACCACAAGTCCAGAATTAATCAGACATGAAGTACAAAAGTCTGCTAAATAAGGTAAAAAGGCTGCCAAACACTACTAGGATGATGAAGGCTTTTCTTTAATCTAATTACCAAGAGAAAATAAGGGTGATTAGCTGGAGGGGGAGGAAATCACATTAGCCAACAGTACCAATGCTGCCTCTCACTGAATGAGTTATGGAAATTCTTAACAAAAAATTTACATCCTGAATCACTGGAGCAACCTTAGAAAGATGTTAGCTTCCTAAAGGAAATCCCCTGGAGTGTAGAAGTAACAAAATGGAAAAAAGGAATTCCAGTCAAATAATGGTTTTAAGATGGGCTCTATTTCATGCCAAATAATTAAGTAAAACAACAACAAAAAAATAGTAGCAAGCTCATGAAAAGAACCAGTTATCCCTCCTCACATAATGAGGCTAAACGTGTCTTCAAATTCTCATCTGATTAGAACTGGGGTAAATGGGAGCAGCAATGGGGTCAGACAAGCATTTTTAATCCTAAATAGTGTGAGTCACATGAATCCTCAAAAATCAGTTTTTGGCCTCTCTTTGACCGCAGACAATGGGTGATTTCAGACGTTACGCGAACACGGTGAACCACGGTGAATACCCACCTGTGGTCACCGTGTCCCGTACGTCTGTTCACGGCGTGCCAGATGTTGGCCACGGTCAATACCCACATGGGGTTCGTTTGAACCACGCTTCCCGGGCTAGCCGGGGGAAGGTCCCGGGAAGCGTGGTCAGATGGACCCCGGGCCGTGGCCAAGGAAAAGTAACGTCTGGCCGCGTGCCACGGCCCGGGATCCCCGGCGGGATCCCGGGCCGTGGCACGAGCGGCCGGACGCGGCGGCCACATTGGCCCCACTGCCCGCCTGTCTCCTCGGAGGGCGGGTGGCGGGGTGCGTGGAGGGGGCGGGGCCGCGCGGCCGCACGTTGCACCGCGCTGCCCCGGCCCCTCCCACTTTCCCCGCCGGGATCCCCCTGGCACGTCTGTTGTGCCGTTACGGGGTGACCCCGGTGGGGAACGAAGCCGTTGGTGCCGGTACGGGGCCAACGGCCAACGTATCGTCTGAAAATACCCAATGATGCCAATTGTGATGGAAGCTTAAAAAACCAATTTCAGTTTGGCCCTACTATACTGTAAAGGGGGCTGCTTTTTCTGTGGTACGTAAGATTTATAGTACATCAGCATTTTGTTATAAATGGAAAAGGTCTGAATAGATGTTTAAAATGGAAAACGATGCTTAAAACACAGTGGATTGATTTTCAGACCAGTTCTAAATGGACATCTCTTTCTGAGCCTGAAGTTTGGTGTGTATTTATTTATTTATTTATTTAACAATTTATATCCCACTCCCTCCAGCCCTACGGCAGCTCGGGGTGGCTCATGAAACATTTAAAAATAAGTTTAAAAAAGCACACTATACAAAAGGGGTTACTAAAACATTGTAAAAACAAACAATAAAAGAGGTAAAAAAACCACTGGCAGACAAACCCACCCCTCACCCTTACTTCCCCCCTCCCTCAAAGGTCTGGACAAACAGCCAGGTCTTACAGGCCCGACGGAAGGCCAACAGGCTGGGAGCTAGGCGATATTAATTGCTGGCAGTGATTAGACCATTTAGACATTTAAGTACCTGAACTGGTGGGTGCAATTCATTACTTAAATGGCTTTGACTGTCTCCTCAGTTATTTCTGCACACAACTTGTGGGTGGGACTGCCACAACCCTCTGTGAGAGGTGGGATACGAACAGGGATGAGGGGGGGAGGAGGATTGTGCTATGACACTCTTGTGAGACGACGGGGGGCAGGTATGAAGGATTTGGGGTATGGATTGGGTAGAGAGAGAGGTGGGGTTGTGTTTTAATGGGTGGTTTTGGGGTAGGGTTGGAGAAGGTTTGGGTATGAGGAGCTGGGAGGTGGTATTAGGTGGGTTTGGTCAGAAATTAGGGGATGGTTGGAGGCGATATTTTTGTATGTGTTTTAATATTTTTATTGTTGCGACCCCCCTCAGCCTTTGGGGAAAGGCAGCATATAAATTAAATTAAATGACTACCGGGTCATTTTGTACATGTGCGCCCTTTCTCAAAATGTGCAGAATGGCTGCCTTTTTCCAAAATGGTGCCAACACTATGGGTGCCATTTTGAAAAAGGACCGCACATGCACAGAATGGCTCCTGGCAGCCATTTGCTCATGCACAGTGATTTTTTATTATTTTTAATAAATACAATGAAAAAATAAAATTAAAAAAAATTAAAATGAACGTTTTCTTTATGAACCCCCCCCAAATGAAGGGGTTATTGTAAACAAAAATGAAAATGAATATGAAAATGAATTATGTGTCTGCTGTGCACCCCAAGCCCATAGGCTAAATTATATTAGTTCTGTGATATCATTATGCAATGCAATAAATTAACCAAAAATAAAATCCCATCTAGGATTAGTCTGAGGGAAAAAAGCATTAAAGAACATTATTATTATTATTATTATTATTAACAAACATTTATATAGTGCCAGCAGGGTACCTGGCACTTTACAAAGTAATAAAATAGACACGGTCCCTGCCCCTAGGGCTTACAATCTGAGAGACAGGAGCTGGGGGAGAGACTTAGGAAGGGGAACAGAGGGAGAGACAAGGGGTCTAACATTCATGAAGATGCGAGGTCTCAAGTGCACGTACTTGGCTTGGTTACGATGAGAATGACAGCAGGCAGGTCCATGTTGCAAGGATAAGGGTAAACCGATCGTAGGTATAGGAATAGTGGCTCAGCAGGATAAAGAGTCAGACAGAGCAGAGCGAAAGAGGTGAGTTTTAAGGAGAGATTTGAAGGTATGAAGGGAGGGGGCAAGGCGGATGTGGACAGGGAGGGAGTTCCAGGCATGGGGGGCAGCAAGTGAGAAGGGACGAAGGCGCTTAGGGGAGCAGGGAAGGCGTGGAAGGGTGAGAGAAGGGACAGAGGAGGAGCGAAGTGCACGGGCTGGAGTATGGAGGGCGATAAGTGCAGAGAGGTAGGGGGGAGCAAGGTTGTGAAGAGCTTTATAGGTGAAGACTAGGAGCTTGTGCAGGATTCGTTCAGGAAGGGGAAGCCAGTGAAGCGAAGAGAGGAGGGGCTGCACATGGTCGAAGCGACTGGCGAGGTAGATGACCCTGGCAGCAGAGTTTTGGACAGAGATGAGGGGAGAAAGGTGAGACCGGGGAAGGTCAGGAATAGCCCTGTGTCACTCTGTTGTGCAAACTACAAAATATTTGTGCTCCGTTTCCTGCTCAGTACCTGAGCACAACTCATAATAAATAAGTTATTCAATCATTGGGAGAGGAGGGGACTTCCTCTGCCTCTGTCCCCACATTGCATATAGTCACTCCTTCTTTGAGTGGTGAGTCTTAAGGAACTTTCCAGTGTTATTACCCTTCTCATATGAGAAGGCTGTAGTCTGATGGAGTTTTATAGAAATTTCTTTACTTAAAGATTTATATGTTGGAGGAGAGCTCAGATAAGAAGTAGCAATCAGCAAGGTGGTGCTCTTCCT
Organism: Sphenodon punctatus; assembly: GCA_003113815.1. Taxonomy (NCBI): domain Eukaryota; kingdom Metazoa; phylum Chordata; class Lepidosauria; order Sphenodontia; family Sphenodontidae; genus Sphenodon; species Sphenodon punctatus. The sequence goes on from QEPC01015050.1 coordinate 6,075,828, forward strand.
AATACAGAACCACTGCAATCTCCAGAGTCACCACTGCAGAGGCCGCTTGTAGATATGCGCGGTGCACAAGCGGCCTAAAATCACGCTGCATGTAAAAATCCCATGGACGAAGTATTTAATTTGTGGTTTTAAAAGAATGCATGACCGGTTTGAATGCGCAAAATGTTGCATCTAAACCCCACCCGCGTTAACCCCACCCACTGCACAGAGCCCACTTTTAGACATGCGCAGCGCATATGTGGCATAAAATCATGCTGCGTGTAAAAATCCTGCAGGCGAGCTATTTAATTTGCTGTTTTAAAAGAATGTGCGACCGGCTTGAACACGTGAAATGTCATGTCTAAATGTCACGCAGTGTGATTTTATGAAGCGTGTGCACCGCGCACGTCTAAAAGCAGCCTCTCCAAAACTGCTGCTTCTCCAGTGTTCCCTCCCAGTTCAAAGCCAAAACTGCTTCTGCAGGTTCAGAAACACATTTCCAATCCCCTGCATTTGTCCACTCAGGAAATCCCCATTATTCCATGTGGCTTTGCCCTCGCACCCCAAAGAAGACAAGCACACAGTAGTTGGAATTTAAAGGCTGCACTCTTTATTCAAATCAGCATTTATTTATTTATTTATTTATTTCAATTTGTATCCTGCCCCTCTTGCGAACAGCTCGGGGCGGCTAACAATTTCATCATAAAAACAATTATAAAACAAAATATTAAACAATCCATAAAAACACTACAATAAACAGGCTGGGATAAAAACAACAAATAAACAATGGTGAGGGAAGATTAAAAAAAACCCTAACTCCCCCACCCCCTTCCCCAAAGGCCTGGGCGAACAGCCAGGTCTTACAAAGGGTATTTTCAGACGTTACGAGATCACAGTGAACCACGGTGAATACCCACCTGTGGTTACTGTGGCTCGAACGTCTGTTTGGCGGCCGCCAGATGTTCACCACGCTCAATATCCGCATGGGGTCAATTTGAACCACGCTTCCCGGGCTAGCCGGGGGAATGTCCCGGGAAGCGTGGTCAAAGAGATCCCCAGCGGGGACAAAAAAAAAGTAACATCTGGCCGGTTGCCATGACCCGGGATCCCCGGCGGGATCCCGGGCCACGGCACATCCAGCCCGACGCGGCGGCCGCAGTGGCCCCACCGCCCGCCCATCTTCCTGGAGGGCGGGCGGCGGGGTGCGTGGAGGGGGCGGGGCCGTGCAGCCACACATTGCGCCGCGCGGCCCCGCCCCCTCCCAGATTCCCCGCCAGGATCCCCCCGGCACGTCTGATATGGTGTGACGGGGTGACCCCGGTGGGGAATGAAAGGGTTGTTTTTGGTACGGGGCCAAACAGCCCCGTAACATCTGAAAACACCCAAATTCACCAAAATGTCAAAAGGCTTGGGGCCAGGCGAGCTTCCTCCAGGAGGGAATTCCAAAGGCGCAGCATGGCCACCGAGAATGTCCTCTCCATTGTGGCCCCCCACTTAACACAGGGGACCTCCAAGAAGGCACCCCGGTGGACCGAAGGAGACACTCTGGGGTGCAGAGGGCTAGGCGGTCCCTGAGGTATGAGGGGCCCAGACCATGAAGGGCCTTATATATTAGCACCAGTACCTTGAACCTGGGTCGGCACGCTGTCAGCAGCCAGTGCAGAGTCCGGAGCACAGGTGTTATATGTTCCTGACGGCTCGTCCCTGATAGGAGATGGGCCGCCGCGTTCTGCACTAGCTGCAGCCTCCGAACCAGGAACAAGGGCAGACCCACGTAGAGCACATTGCAGTAGGCCAGCCTCGAGGTGAAGAAGGCATGGATGAGGGAGGCCAGGTCCGGGCCAGAGATGAACGGACGCAGCATTAAGGTCAGAGAGACACTCCGGGTCTAGGTTTAACTTTACTAACCATTATCAAAGGGTGGCCTAATGTCCCTCAGTACCGCCCTAATGCTTAACTTTCCTAGGTTGATTTCAGCCCAGCCGCTCAGCTGGTTGATAAGGCTCTCGCCTTGTAGCAACCCGAAGCAGGCTGGAAGGCGAGGGCCCGCCAGCTGGGACCGCCCCTGTCCTCGGCTGAGTTGCTCCTCCCACCATCCTGCGCCTTGTGCTGAACCTGGCCACCCCTGCTCTTGGTTGGCTCTGGCCCCGCCTCTTAAGGAGACGTCTTCCTTCAGACCCCTAACAACTGTTAAACCAACTATCTGGACCCCTGCCACAGCAAACCGCCAGCCTATGCTTGGCTAGTTTCACTCCCATCATCCTCCCTCTGACCATCCAACAACTCCACCAACTTATCTTTCAATACCCTAAGATACATTTGGACCCCAACTTCTGAGAGGTGTACTCCATCTTCCCAATACAGCTCAGGGCGAGAAAAATGAATCTCCTCATGCAAGACGCATGCACCAAACCCTTCCAACACCAGCTCGTCTATCTCCTTCTTAATTTTCTTCCTAACCCTATCAACCTTGCCTGGTTTGACTGCATCATGCCATCTAATCCTCTCCAACATGTGGGTCCATATGAACCTCGTGTGCAGCAAAATCCTTTGCACCTCCACCCAATCCTGCTTAATCTGCATTACTAACTGCAACCCTGGGGTTTGTGGCAGATTATTCTCCCCCAAGTGAACCACCATGATATGTGGATGTGGACCACCAGCAATTCTGTGTATGAGGGGCATGAGCTGCTCCCAAAGCATGCTACTTCTGGATCGCCACACCCAGCCTTTGCACCCAGCCCAAGCTGGGTGCCCCAATGAGATCTGCTTGCTGCCTTGGAAGCACAACAGACAATGCTGTGGTCCACAATCCACACCCTCTTGCATGGTTTGGTAACAGTCAACCCTGTAAGAAAACAGACAGACACCATGTGAAATACAGAACCAATCTCCTACTGCTGTAATGAACGGATGTACGAACGGAAGGCAGTGGACCGCCATCTACCTATGTCCCGAATGTGAGACTCGGGCATACCCTCAGCTGCGGCTAAACTGGCCGCTCCAATTGTAAATGAATGTGACCTGTACCTGTGTTCTGGCATGTGGTTCAGATTCAAGCACTTATGCATTACCGCCGTAAACTGGCACCTGGTGAGCAGGCCACCATTGGTGTGTATCAAAAATTGACGCAGAAGGTCGGGTCGAATCTGCAGGTACCTGTAGACAGCTATATCTGGACAAAGTGATGGGGACCCTGCCTTACCGAGGGTAATAAGTTGGCCTCTACCCCGCTGGTCAGTTTTGGAGTACCGCAGATTAATTTGAATTAAATAGTCCTGCACATGAACATCCTGTGCCTTCACTACCCTGCCGGAAGTGGAGTTTCGGGATTCAGCCACAAGCTTGCTCACCCTAAACGCTCCATAGAAAGCCAGCTTAAACGAGGCAGCAAAAAGATATGCCTCGCCCTGATCAAAACAAACGCTGGCCAACGTGTCATCCAAACTGCTAATGAAGTATGCCGATATGGGCAGGCGAGTGTCATGGACCGAACCTCGATCCCTCAACCAGCTCTCCAACAATCTACGTATTAAAAAAGTGCTATCCAGCAAGGGGTAACCGACCAACTTGCTAAAGAAAGCAATGGCTAACACCTTACTGGAATTGGTGCCTGGGGCCAAACCTCGCTGCCTAAGGGCGATTGCAGACTCAATGGCATGTGACTCAGGGATGGGAAAGCTCATAGACCAACCGTTACTAGACCTACATTTTTGGAAATCCTTAAACACCCTCCCATAGGCCATGCGTGTAGACTTTGCTAATGATCCTTGCACCATTTGGAATAGGTCTACCACCCAAGGATCCATGCATCTGGTGGCAATGCTTCCAGCTCAACGGCCACCTCTGGTGCCAACTGGTGGAACCGGTCCATCTGGAGATGAGAGAGGGCATAAGCTACACCGTTGCTAACTACAGGAACATGCTTTGATGTAAACATGATGTTAAACATTAAGCATTGCAATACAAATTTCCTGACCAGCTGCATGACCCTTGTGGATTTGAAGGACATCGAATTTATGACATGAACAACAGTAGGAAGGGGTACACTAGTAATCAAACTGATCATTATCAGTTTGACAGGTCACGTGGGGTCCTACGTCAGGGGAAGTCCTGCCTTCGTGGGTCCGGAAGTCCCGCCTTGGAAGGGAAGTGATGTGGGTAAGCGGAAGTGACGCAGAAGGGGGTAATGCTTCCGGGTCAGGGAGGCGGGAACTGAAGGTTCCCGCCCCCCTGAACCCGGAAGGGCCTTACGCTTGACTTTGGGGGATTCTGCTTGTGGGTCAGGGTGGCT
>QEPC01015050.1:6086677-6102922 GCA_003113815.1 Sphenodon punctatus
AGCCCCGACCTCACCCCCCGCCAGCCTCAGCAAGCCCTGACCTCATCCCCCCACCAGCCCTGACCTCACCCCCCACCAGCCCCCGCCAGCCCTGATCTGTCATTCTGAGGGGGAGAGCGCTTTTTATAATAGAGGAGGTCGAGACCATCATGTGGTCCATTATTTGAATAGGGTGAGCATGCAGAACCTAGTTGTGAGAATGTTGGGAGCCATCTTGAAGAACCTTTGTTACAAGGCAGCAACCTTCTGATCAGCACATGGGGAGGAGTTGTTTGTAAACAAACAGCTTTATCTCCCAGCCCGATTGGGTGCGCTGCTGCTGCTGCTGCAGCTCTACTAGGAGGAAGAGGCAGGAGAGGGATGGCATAAAAGTTCGCAGTCATTTATTAGCTGCATCTCTTCCGTTATGCTGTGTGTTAAGGAAAGCTAAGTGACTGTACTTTTTAAAATCACGTAACTTTCCTACGGGCGAGGGGGGGCACTCGGGGAGGAGAACCAGGTGAATGACTGCCCCTCCAGGTCTCCTCCTCTTACCCTGCCGCACCAAGCTGCGAAGCAACTTTGCAGAGGAGCATCAGCGAAGTCTGTGTGACAGAGCTAGCCAGCCAGGTGATCGACAATCAGGGGAAACAGCAGGCACAGCCCCGGCCGGGCACGGACTGGCTCTGCACCAATCCCAGCCCCCCAATCTGTAATCCGCCCGGGGCAGGCGGCTGCTGCTGCTGCCCTTGCCAGGCATTCTGGTTCCTACTTTCTGGGTGCTGCTGCACCCTGTGTGCACCCTGGAAAGAAAGAGTGCCCTAAGAAAAGATCATGTTCACCTCTTAAAAAAACCTGGACAACTATACTGCAAAGAACCACCTTTCTTTTGAAAGATACATGATTCTGAAAGATACGTGAAAGATACCTGGCTTCTGAAAGATACGTAATTGTAAAAAGTAGATTTTAAACCCTACTATTGAAAATCATGTATCTTTCAGAAGCCAGCTCCATCACACACACTTTACACTCCAGTCAGTTTTATGTCCGTTACACAGTGCTCCTGTCTCTGCTCCTCTGCCCTCTCTGGGAGCCAGGGAAGCGGGGCGCTGTGTAACAGACATAACTGACTGGAGTGTAAAGTCTTTGTGATGGAGCTGCCTTCTTATAAAGTTGCGTGATTTTAAAAAATTGAGTCACGTACCTTTCAGGCCAGCAGCTGTTCAACTGAGCATGTGCAAGCCTGCAGAACCGAGCTGTGTTTCTTGCCCTCAAGTGCGCATGCGTGAGCCTGCAGAACCGATTTTCTATTTACTAATAACTCAGTTTTGGCTGCACCAATTACTAGCATATTTCAGAAGCTGTTGTTATTGATCTCATGCTGCAAGCTTGTGAAGTTTGGGGGCTCAACTCATCCAGGGGGAGGAGATATTGATGATTCAAAATCATGAGGATGCTGTGAATTTTGACCACAACCAATTAACATTTAAACGTCATAACATTTTATTTTCCCAATGGATCTTCTTCATACTTTGTGCATATGATGGTCCTCACAACTTATAGCCATGGATAAACTTTCAGCAATGTAGCTCAAGTGGTTTCCTCAAAATCGGGGCTTCAACAGTCCCCTGTTTATAATGGAGAGTGGCTGTGCATTTAAGTTTCAGGCAGCTCCGGCTGCCTGAAAATATCTAGCCCCTGGGCAGTAGCTGGTGATTTCTTGTTTTTAATACCATACATGGAAGTTTGGTAACACTTTAAATTACAAGTTTTAAGCAGGCACCCAATTTAGATTATATTAGACAGTAATTGCACATTAAATAAATACCAGTGGCCTTAGAAACATATTTTGCAAGGATTAACAATTTCTAGAATAGATGTTTTTATTACATAGTTGTTAGTCCTACAGAAATATGTTTTTAATAATTAGTCTTTAATTGCTATATAATCAGTATCCTCAAAACTATATTAAGTACATACTTAAGCATATTTAAGACACCTAAATGCTTTAAAGTGTGTGGAGATAGCAGGCAGAGTGTTACCAATCAAGTGGCAGTAGAGAAGCCAGTTTGTCAGCGCTGGGCATGGTTGCTTGGGTTTTGGGAAGCAATTACTTTGCAATGGTCCTGTCTACCTTCTGTATTAACCTGCTTATGGGGTCTGATACACCCAATTAAATCACAGTTGAAAAGTATAAATATGATTGATTTGAAAATGACTTCATTTTAACATAAAAAAATAAATTTCATTGTGTTTGGTACAGAAATATATGGCCAACAGAAAAGCCTAAGGGGTTACTAGAGACCACCACTGTTATCGGTAAAATCCAAACAATAATAGTACTGGTTTGAATTGACCCCCCACGCCACCACCATTTTGGGAACATAGGATGTACAGAAACTGCAAAAGTAACAATATTTTCAACCAAGGCTGCTTTCCCATGACGCTGCTTGTGCAGCCTTTGGCACCGTGGGAGCATGCACTATTCAAACGTAGCACAGCTCCCATCTTGTGGGAAAGGAGGAAGTGCAGCTCTTCTGCCGGCAAGTTCACGCAGAGAACAGGGCAGGATTTCACTGTTTGAGACGGGAGCTGTGCTACATTTGAATATTGCATACTCCCATGGCCCCAAAGGCTGCTTGTGGGAAGGGAGTGCGTGGGAAAGCAACGTTAGTATTGAAAATTACAAAGGAATAAATAGACTTGAGTAGATTTCCTTGGGTCAGGGACAGCACATTCATATGCAAACAAGGTAACATCTAGGTGATAACAAGTGTTAACACTCCAATGTTTTCAGTATTCATAAGCAAACAAAGATAAAGTGGATGATAACTCACCATGAAGACAGTTTGTCTGGATTTCAAGAGCCTGAGCTATCAGGAGCTATTAGGAGCTCATCTGCATTTCAATAGCCAGCTGCCATAGTAACTAATGGAAGGGTTGAAATGACCCCTTCAGCCTAATAGGTTATTTTTTTCAACACAACCTTGCAAGTAAAAAATACCAAAACATAATTGAAGTTTCATACTATGAAAGGGTTAACTGCTGTGTAAAGAATCTAAACATAAAGCAAAGTTGTAAGCTGGTAACCGGAGTTTTCCACTTGGGGTGTAATTGACTCCGCAATACACTTGTATTGATTTTTTTCTGTGCACACATAAAATGGCATATTATGAAAACAGACATACTACATTGGGTAATTTCAGATGTTACGATACCACGGTCAACCACAGTGAACCCCCTGTGGTGGCCGTAGTACCATAACGTCTGTTGGGATCCCCGCCAGATGTTCACCCACGTGAACCCTCAACGGGAATCCCTTTGACCACGCTTTCGGACCTCCAACCACCTGAAGGTCTGGAAGTGTGGTAAGATTGGCCACAGACCAGAATCGGCAAAACTTCCACCGATCCCAGGTCATGTCCCGACCACGGGAGGGGATGAGGCACAGCAGCCGGATTGACTGCTGCACCTGCCTGTCTCCCAGAGGGAGGGCAGTTGGAGGAGCGTGGGGGGGCAGGGCTGCACGGCCGCACGTCGCGTCACGCAGCCCTGACCCCTCCCCAATCCCCACAGGGAATCAGGCTGGCACGTCTGAAGGACGGCCGGTCTGATTCCCCACTGGGATCCGAAACAGATCCTGGTGTGTGGTTGGACATGCCCGATGCACATCTGAAATCACCCATTGTGTTTGGGGTGAATATGACCCCACAACCCTGGGCATATAGTGCTTTCATTTTCCTATTCATTCCAATGGGAGTCCATTCTACCCCATTAATATTCTAGTTTTCACTGAAAATTTAGAAGAAAACTACAAATGGGAGGGCATGAACCAGTGGGATACAACAGACCCCCATATCCTTGAGAAATACATTGTTTGCTAAAAATGTTTTATGATTTTTTTTGGTACAACTTCCAGGGTACTGTGCAACCCCATTTGCGTTTGAGGGGTTACTAGTGTGCCACCCAGACTTCTCTTCAAATGCCAAAGGCAGTGCAAAGGGTAAGAAGAGATTTTCTGCTGCTTCTTTCACTCACCCAACTGTGTTGCACAGGACAGGGTTTCACATCAAAGTTGTGTTTTTAGGTAGATAAAATTTGGCACTGTCTAGCATTATGTAATGTCATCTAGATTTATGTATTTATATTTACATTTATATCCCACCCCTTCCTGTCAACAGACAGATCGGGGCGGCTCATAGATTAAGTTAGCGGCAAAATGTAACATGCATATACTACAAAAGAATGCAGAAAGAGTGCACTTGGTGACACTTTGCTTCATTGTATAATTTGAATAGAATGATGGAATTGCATAGCATCCAAAATACACAGAATCACACAAGCATTTGTAAAGATATTTATAGTCGAAAATGTTATAGTCTGTATGTTAGAGTGGCATACCCTGAAGCTACAGGATTAGACTGAAGTTTTAGGAAGACCCGTCAGTACAAGTGAGAATGATTTTCTGAACTATGAATTTGGGTACAGCATCACCAGGAGGGAAACGAGGAATTAAGATGTGAAGAATGGAGTGTAGAAGAGCATGGAGCAATATAGTGTTGCTGGATATTTATTTATTTATTTATTTACATTTATCAATGAGAGTTGCAGGTGCTCAGAATTGTCAGGATTTGGCCCATTAGCTTTACTACATTCCATTTCCCAACAGCAAGAGGTACCTCCAGCAGAACCTTTCTTCTAAGGGATTACAGCTAGAGCTGAAAGAAGGTACCTGCAAAAACAGTTACCACTGAATTTCCGGTACCTGAATCAACCCGATGACCATCGGGTACTGATCACCCAATTCGGGTATCCAGTGTCCCAGAATGTCAAATTCCAGTCCCAGAATGTCAACCGCTGGTACAGATTTCTTGACGTTTACACTGATATACCAATTCCTGACACCCATTTATTGGTTTTCCATTTCAGAAAACCGACTTCCAATCCTGGAAAGTTAACTTCCGGTCACAGTAAACTACTTCCGGTCCCATTTTCCACCCCCCCATCCCCATTTATCAACTTCTGACACCTTTTTTAAAAAATTATTACTGATTTGTGATTTCCATCCTAGAAAATCAACTTTTGGTCCTGGAAAGTTACATTCCAGTCTCATAAAAACTATTCCAAGTCATTTTAAAAAAAAACATTTTGTGCTGATTTTTCAGTTTTACGACCTTATATACCAATTGGTATTGTGAAAGACTGATTGGAAGTTGGTAAATCAAAAAATCAGTACTGGAAGTTACTGATTTTTCAGGTATCTGACTGAGTACCTGACCCACCGAGTACCTGATGCAGTACCTGAAAATGCAGGTATCACCTGTGGGTACTAAATTAAGTACATGTTTCTGCTTTAATTACTGCACATCTTGTGTAGTTAGCAGTTTGCCTTTGGCTGCCCGCCTTCCAGCACCACCTGTCACATGCTGTAATCAACCAGAAATGCACTGCCTGTCATTTTTTATTTGAGAGGTAATGTATGAAATTCAGCAAAGCAGGGCAAATTGTGCTGAAATTGGGTTTGGCCCCTCAAAGTCCTCTGATTAATTATTTCCAAATAAAATATATTGAGCAACTTTCTGTTATGTGCTGTTACAAAGATGTGTCAAAAGTGGTTCTATACCAACTAGCTCTATAACACCATATCCCTTTTCTGAATACAGAAACCATGTCAGAGTTCTATTGTCTTTGACTGCAATCCCAAACCCCCTCCGTGTGGGATCGCGCAGAACAATACACACACCGTGGATGTGCGCATGAGTTTCAAGCAGGGCATGGGATCAGCCCCATCGTTATCTGCCTGCACAGCAGACCACACCAGACCAGAGACTAAGCCCAGAGTGGCTAAAAACTCACACAAGAACATACTGGGTCAGACCAATGGTTCATTTGTCTGGTAGACCTGTTTCTGATAATGGCCACTTTTGGTCACTTCAGAGAAGGGCACAACAGATCACAATGGAGCGATCCATTCCCTGCGATTCACTCCTGGCCCCTTGATAAAGGTTACATCCCACAACCAGCTTGACTGACAGCCATTTATGGACTTATCCTCTAAGAATTTATACAACCCTTTTTTGAAACCAGTTATGCCATTGGCCTTCACAACATCTTCTAGCAATGAGTTCTATAGGTTAATTGTACATTGAAGGGGAAAAAATATTTTATTTGTCTGAAATCTGGCTGCCAGTTAGTTTCATAAGGATTTAGTATTATGAAAAGGAGTGAATAGCAGCTTCCTGTTTACTTGCTATACATCACTCATATTCCCCTCTCATTCATTTCTTCTCTAAGCTGAAGAGCCCCCGTCCATTGAGCTTTTTTGCACCGAAGTCATTTAATATCTTTGATGACCTTTTTTGCTTTTTTCTGTACATTTCCCATTTCTATTATGTCTGTTTTGAGATGGGGAAATCAGAAACACATGTAGTATTCAAGGTGTGGCAATATCATGGGTTTCTATAGTGGCATTATGGCTAAAAACAGATGTGACGGTGGCCCACTGTGGCCTGGGATCCACTGGCACATCTATTTAGGCGCTACCAGATGTTATCCCCGGACTGCCCTGGGGTGGGTAGGTGGTTAGCTTTGGTTGTGTCCACAGAAAAGGGCCACCCACATGGGCTAATGTGGGCTAGCATGTCTGTTCAGCCCCGCCATGCCCACATTAGGGGCAGGGTCCACCATGGCTGAGCTCCATGGCTGATTGTCATGGCTGCCCGTCATGGCAGGGGAGCAGGGCACAGACAGGGAGGCTGGCCGCAGGTTTGTTGAGCACCTTGTCCTACCCGGGTCATGCAGGTGGCGGGACAGCTTTTCAGTCACGGGAACATAAATAAAAAGTGCAATTGTCAAATCATTCTCATTGGGACTACTCTGGAGTGAGTGGTTTGAGGGATGAAGACAGGAGTAGAAAGTACATTCCAATAATGACCCCAATACTTGACTTTTGTTTTTTTCAGCTAGAAGGAAAAAGGATCCTGATCTCAGGTCAAAGCTTTAAGCTCCCATAAAAGCTCCTGTGAGCAGGTTGAAAGAAATTCAGCAGTGAAAAATCTGCATTTGTCTTCTGCTCAGACATAGTTCTGCAATCAAAGAAACTGAAAACCTGGTCCAAGTCTAAACAATCTCACTTTCTAAACATTTCCTGACAGTGAGACTCTAAACCCAGCTCTCCTAACTAGTAGGTGTAAACAGACAGGATTTACAAAATTATTCTAAGCTGGAATATATCCACAGATCAGAATTTTGTAGGTGCTTTCTTGGAAGTGAACAAACTATTTGTCCCAGTTTTTGCTGAAGAGCTGTGTAGTTGCACTGTCCAAGAAAAATGGCATGAACTAAAATTCTAAATTTTTGCATCCTTAAACTGTTCACATCTAAACTTCACATTTAGACCCAGTCATTAGAGTGTATTCATGAATATGCATGTTAGTGACCGAAGAGAGTGTATGTATGAGAGAGAGGATGTGGGGTTGGCAGAAAAAGGATAACTGGCGTGTTTCAGTGCATGAGTAAGACAATGAATGTGAATGTGTGTGTTGGAGCCAAGAAGACAATGTTTGTGCGTGTGAGAGAATGTGGGATGCTGAGGATGAATGTGGTGTGAGCAATAGTTGAGCAAACAAAAGGTGCACACAGGTCCAGAATTAAGACAGGGCATAATAATTTCCTGTGTGTAGCTACCATGGGATTTGGACGAGAGTAGAGAGTGTTAACTATAAATCAACTTATCTGCTTCTACAGAGAGGATGTGTACCCACTGTCTCTCCAAAGGATGTAGAAACAATGATGTTGTGGAAACCACTTTCTGGATGCTTTATTTGCAATTATCATTTATACTTTCTAAAGCACTTCGGTGTTCAGAGTGCTTTGCAATCCTTCTTTAGTTCATCCTCACAACAACCTTGTGAGGCAGGTCATTCTTACTCCCATTCTATAGGTGGAGAACTGAGGCTGAGAGATAGTGATTTGACCAAGGCCATGGAGTGAGTTTGTGGCTAAGACAAGTTTTGAATCCTGGTCTCCCAGGTCCACCTTCTTTGTCACTAGGTGACACTGAGCTCTGTTTGTTGGCAGGAGGTGAGCTTGGGCAAGAGGTGCTGAGACTTGGGAGGAGGCATGCCAGATGCTTTCTGTGGCATTATCCTTCAGAGGTCCACATGCACGAAGTAAGATAATACTAACCCATTAAACAGGGTCGGGAAACCGCCCAAGGGAGAGTTCAGGGACAACAACCATCAGGGAAGTCCACTGAATTGCACTGACAAGGAGAAGGAAAGCCAGTCTTTGAGTTAAAGGGCTTTGCTAATACTGAAAAAACATTTAGGGAAAGAAGCTCCCAGCCAATTAGTTAAGGGAAGAACAAACCACACTTCTTCTTGGCCAGGCAATTCCATTGTAGCCTGCCAATGAGAACATGCTGTTTCCTATCCCTTGATGTTTCCTTTGTAGTAAACAATCTGTCATAAATTTTCAAAAATAGTAGTTAATAAGGAATTTCCTATGGATGAAGGAGGATGAATGAGCAATGATTACTGAAAAGAAGCAGGGCTTCACATGCAAGCATGTTGCAATGTCAAATATATGCACATGCAAAGGATGAGGACGCTCACGTTTGTGAATGTAACTAGATGCACTGGCAAAAGACAACATGCCCAAACCAGAAGTCTTTATAAGTGGCTCTTCAATTTTCACCCAATTGACCGTTAAAAACTGCTGGAACTCAGGAGAGACAAACTCAGCTTCTAGTGTGAGCTTCGGCAAGATACTTGTTCTTGACAGCCCTGGCTGTCACACAAAGTCCTCACAAACTGTGGTCTAGCTGGGAATGTACATAGTTCATTCTCATTACAAATCATGGAAAATTTCATTTCCCCCCTCCTTGGAGTGACAATTGTCAAAACAACCATTTACAGGAAAATCATGGGAAAATTTCATTTCCCCCCTCCTTGGAGTGACAATTGTCAAAACAACCATTTACAGGTGTTCAGATCTATGACAACTTCCCTTTTTCTTTTTCTACTTTTTGTTTAACCCTATTGCATTCCCGTGAAAAGAGCAATGTTAGTAGGCTTGTGGGGTATATGTGTACCCCGCAGCAGATTCAGTAAACAATGACAATTTATTTCAAAACTAGTAATTTTATTTTTAAAAGTAACACATAAGGTTCAAACAACATTAACTATGTCTTTAAAGTCAATGTATTTGCAGGAGTTTCCCCACCCCAACGCCACGCCTCATCTTGCGGCCCTAGGAAGGAGGGACGCCAGAGCCCCGTCGCCAGAGGGACCGCGACACTGGCACTGTGAGCTCCCCGTTTGTGAGACATCAGGATCAGCTGGGGGCTGGGCAGAGCTACTCTGTGGGATGCGCAAAACCCCCGTGCTGCCCAGCAGGACTGAGTTTTCCCACCCCAACGCTGCGCCTCATCTTGCTGCCCTAGGAAGGAGGGACGTCAGAGCCCTGTCGCCAGAGGGACCCCGACACCGGCACTGTGAGCTCCCTGTTTGTGAGACATCAGGATCAGCTGGGGGCTTGGCGGAGCTACTCTGTTGGGATGCTCAAAACCCCCGCACTGCCCGGCAGTGCCGGAGGCACGCACCGGGACGGCGCGCCCTTGTGCACGCAGTCTTAGGCGTGGGGCTGAGGGGGGCTTACTCTCTTGTGGGTTTGTGAGTTCAGCGGAGCCCATTTCTTTAGGACTATTTGGCCGATTCTACCATGACAAAGAAGGGTAAAACTAAGAAGAAACTGGGAGTAATTACAAGGGCTCATGCTGGGCAAATGCAATTAGAGGACTGTTGCCAGCGGAGGACTTCTGCTCAGCCTCCAATAAATTGCTTGCCCAGGGTAGAGCAGGACTTATCATCTAGCTCTCTCCCCTCCAAACCTTTTGTTCCACCCCGTGTTGCTGCGGATTGTGAGGTCGATTTAACAGCTATTGGAGTTGGGACCTCCAATCGTCTTTCGCAGACCCCATCAAACTCTTTATTATCTAGTGCTGTGGCTTTTAGGGAGCTGGGGGAAAGGTGGCGGGCATTGGGTGCCAAGGCCCGAAATCTTCACCAGCCTTCTTTAAGCTCGCAGCCTTTAGGCTGGGATGGAAATATTCATCCATTACAGTCCGATACGGACCAATTTGATCATCAATGCCCACCTAAATCTGACCTGGAAGAGGAATCAATAATACGTAACTCCTCAAATTGTGGCCAGAGGAGTTTGGAGTCCTTAGTTGGGTTGTTGCCTCTCCCTTGCCACGGGCAGGATAGAGGGGTGCAAGGGGTATTGGGGCGGTCAGCCAATACCTACGTAAACAAGGGAAGTTCTCCTATTGAATTTCAAAGTTCCCCAGCCAAATTGAATTTTGCCTCTTTTAAACACCAGGAGGCTCAAGTTCTTCACCATCTCCAGCAGGTGGAAGAATTATTTTTAGAGCTTATACCACAAATTAAGGGATTGGATGGTAAACTCCAGGACATTCGGTTGCAACTAGTTGGGCTAGAAGAGTGGATTGGTGATCTTAGTAAGGCCAAGGGAGGGCCTGGCCCGCTAACCTTGGACCACGCTACTCAAACAACCTTTCTGCATGGTTCGGGGCACTTGTGCCCTGCAGATCCCATGCTTGTAGTTGATGGGAAGCTTAATTCTATACCAGAGGCTCTGGTTTTCACAGTTTACCCCCTACAATTTGGTTTACTTCCCCCCTGGGAATCCAAACAGCAGATAGCCCATCATATCTCAGATATTATGGGTTGGGATTTTTTGCCCCACATTGTACGCTTTTTTCACCTCCCAGTAAAGGATAATATAAGACGTTTAGTTATTTATTTTCGGACTTCTGCTATAGTCGAAAGACTTTTGTCTTACTCTTGGGTCTTTGCTTTATGGGGGGTATCCATGGCCACTCTTTATGCCAAAGTGGGGGTTTTCCCACTGTTCCAATCCCATTTGGACATTCGGCCTTCTCCAGATGGAAACTCTTGTTTGACTCAGGATGAGGGGGGGAGGGTGACTAATCTAGCAAATATCGTGGTAGGTCACAGCTCTAAGGAGCTGGCCAGTGCAGAAGTTTTTGATGCCCCTCCCAATTATGTTTTGCCTGGTGGGTCGCTTTCAATTCTTCCCCATAGTTCTCAACCAATAATTTCTTCTCCCCTTTTTTCCAGGGTGCTCCCAGGGGTCAACATAGGTATGCCCCTAGTGGAGATAGGCCCCCGGGGATTTGTAGAGACGCAACCCCCCAGTCCCATGGGAGCTTTGGCTGTTGATGGTTGCTCGGCGGGTTCCGGGCCTATATCTATTTTCCATTCTTGTTGCCCTATTGTCTCAAGCCCGCGATTAGCCATGCAAGCAGCCCTTACCACATGGGAATTTCCCCCTAGAGGGGCTTCCATTCTAGAAGAACTCATGGCTGCAGACCTTACCTGCAGGACTGTTTTGCTAGGCCCCATGGGCTGACAGAGAAGTCTATAGGGCTTTTATTCCCGATATGATTACCCAAAATTAATTTGTTCCTTTTTATTGTTGAGATGTGGAATGATTAGATTAAGAGTTTATTTTAATGGGCTAGCCATATGATAACAGTAGGTTTATGTATTCTTACATATTGTGTTTGGCCAGGATGGGTGCCCGATTCTTAGGGTCACCTCAGGTAAATATCATGGTTGTTACTTCCTTGTTTGATTTGGCCACTTATTTATATGGTTTTCCTTTGCTAATATTGATATTGGGTTATTCTTTTTGTGTTGGTTGTATGTTTATGTTTGTTTGTTTGTCTTAAGCAATGACCGTTGGTCACGCTTTAATAAACTCTATCTATGTATTTGCAAACTGGTGACAATTTTGAAAAATGCACACACACCCCGGAATGTAATCATTTGTATTCCAAAAGAGGTCCGAAAGCTTACAGACCTCCATCAACTGGAGTTGGAAAGATATCATTGTACTACTTTGTCTCCATTGCATTTATTTGGGACCAACACAGCAAACCCTACTTTCTCTATGATGACCTAACGGCATATGGAGTACAAATATACTCCCCTCAAGACACACACAGCCAGTGGAATGACAGTGTGGAAGACTGTGTGTCTGCTGGGGAATGGGTTTGTGGGGGTGGCATCTGTTGTAACATATGCACATTGATTGGGTGGAGAAGACTATATGGCCGTGTGTGTGTGCACACGCGTGCAGGCAGGATGGGTTCATGTGTGTACTATGACACATCATGACTTTGGTTCTCACATAAATGGAAGTTGATCGGGTTCCATTTATCCCAACGTTAGTGCTTCCTGGGGTACACCTGTACCCCCGTATGGAAATTTCCATTGTGTGTGTGGGGGGGGTACAAACCTAGCCCGGAGCCTCTTTTTGTTCACAAGAAAGAAACGGTTAATGGTATCTCACTGTTCTTTGGGTATGTTGTTCCCCTGGGAGCAGGTGAAAATGTCCTAAAAGGGTCAAGCTGGTGAGCCACTAACTTGTGAGTTACTGCAATATATACACATCTGGGGTAGAAAACTACCCCAAGATTCTGCATAAGAGTTAATTAATTGTCTTTGACCATGGCAAAAACATCATAGCTGGTAAAATCAGATTATGCAAATAAAGCTACTTTAAACAAACAAAAATATGCCCCTATGTCTTTAAGAGAACTGAGTTCATAAAAAACTATTTTGGGGAAAATATCAGCTTAAACAGCACATTTATTTAGTTTTAATTTCTGAGCTGTCATACCTCAGGACTGAAGTCCTGATTCAGAACACATGCAATTTCCTTTTGAAGTTTAGACTGCTTTTTTTAAACAATGGCAAAAAAGATATAAAGAAATTAATCTGCAACAGAAATCATAAAACTGGGATTTTGCTCTCTTGATTTACAAATTGTTATTCATTTTTTTAAAAAAAAAAACTTAATTCCCAAAAGCCTTTCAAAGGAATCCTCACCTTTCTACACAAAATCCTTTGCTTCTAAACCTGGGTCTCTCCCTTTTTCCCCACCCTTCATTCCCTCTTTCTGTCTCATGGAATGAAGGTTTCATTTTTATTTGAATTCACCGTTGAAACTAGCTTAGTTGTGGTTTTCAAGAGAGAGCAGAAAATCTTCAGCAATTAATGAAACTGAGGGTACTTTCAGAAGTGACGCTAACCACCCTTTAACCACCCTTGGTGGTTATTTATGCATGTTTCAGGGCTGCATAGGGCACCAATACAGCCCTGCAACATGCATAAATAACCACCAAGGGTGGTTAAAGGGTGGTTAGCGTCATGTCTGAAAGTACCCTGAGACTTCTTACTGAAAAGCCATCAACAGTAAATATAGTCTGGTGCCATCATCCACAAACCACTTACTCTGGAATATTCAAATTGAAGACAACAATGGAACTAATATGGAGTAAACGGTTTGTGGGTGGTGACTTGGATATCTAAAACACTTTTCCCTCCAGTATTCACTTTATATCCTGCACTGAATCTTTACTCTGGGATACAGAGCAATGGACTTGGTATGCTTTCCTTGTTCAAATTATACATTATCTTTTCCCAATTCCCATGGCTGTGCAGGAAAACTAACCTTTGTAGTAAGAATGCCAACAAATATCTGAAAAACCATCTGTCCTACCATCCTCCTGTGGTCGGCCGGGGGACACTCTCCTGTGGGTTCCACTGTGGCTCTAGTTCATACGCTGGCCCACAGGAGGGCATTCTCAGCTGCTGCCCCAATACTGTGAAACTTACTCCCTCTGGAAGTCCAATTTAGTCTGAGCCTGGGTGTTTTTCAGAGGTGGTGCAAAACGTTTCTTTTTAGTAAAGCATTTGGTGGGCGGGGATAGGGATTAGGTGGGAGGTATTGCTGGGTTGGGGCTGGAGCAGTTTTTTTTAAAAAAACTTGTATTTTAATGTTTTAATTGTATTTTTGTATTGTATTTGTATTGTATTTTTGTATTGTGTTTGTATTTTTGTACTGTATCTTTGTAAGCCACCCTAAGTCTTTGGGGAAGGGCGAGGTAAAAATACTAATAAATTAATTAATAAATTAAATAAAAAACTGCAGTTATAAATAAAAAAGCCAAACCACTGTACCTTGAGGTCACATTTTTTTCCTGCCCCTTTCAAACATAATCAACAACAAAACCTTCCATTCTTGATTTTTCACTTCCTTTAGTCCCTGTGTTCTT
Organism: Sphenodon punctatus; assembly: GCA_003113815.1. Lineage (NCBI taxonomy): Eukaryota > Metazoa > Chordata > Lepidosauria > Sphenodontia > Sphenodontidae > Sphenodon > Sphenodon punctatus. Next base: position 6,100,830 of record QEPC01015050.1, read on the forward strand.
TTTGTCTGAATACAGGCATCCTTCAGGCATCACTGGCATTAGGTGTTTGGTAGGGCTGAAACTTGGTACTCAATTTTTTTCAGAATTCACCCAGGATCATGGTACTCAGTTCCAAATTTCCAGGTTCCAAGGATCAAGGTCAGTACTTGGAAAGTTAGGAACCCTCAACTGAGTGATGGATGCATGCGTGAGTGGAGTGACCCAGACCTGACCATAGCTTCTCTGAGCTAGGAAACGAAGCTTAGTGCCATATTAGGTAGGCAAGGGGGTAATGGGACTGGACAGGTGAGTGATGGACAAGCACAGGACAGTTTTTGATTGTCTGGCAGGGGCAAAATAGGAATAGCCATTCGGGCATTTTCCATTCTCTTTGGTGAATTTGGCTGTGTGCTACACTGCTGTATCTGTAAGCATTTTGGCTGGTGAGGTGTGCCCTGGGCTGTCCGTAGAGGCAATGCTGGGGGTTAGTAGCTGCCATGCATTTTTTAAAAATATATATTTTAAAGTGAGTGTTGCTTGCACTGGTTGGCACCATAGAGGCCAGAGGGAACACTTTTCTCTGTGGTTTTTTTGGCATGGTACTTTCGCTGTATGTTCAACTTTACCAAGTTGTGCCCAGCTGGGACACAGCGGGGATACTGTAGCAGGGAGCAGTCCTGGGGGGCTCCTACCCCTTTAAGAAGGGGGCAGCGGGGGTCAGGCAGAGGACTGAGCCAACCCCATAGCTGGGGAAAAGCCTGTAGGGTGAACAGGCTGAGAAACCACAGGGACAGAGTGGGCAGGGTAGTGGCCCTTTAAGGCTGTAAAGAGTAGAAGCCTGGCCACGCCCACTGTGCCTATATAAGAGGAAGGCTGAGCAACACCAAGAGAGTCTCTGCCAGGGAGCCAAAGAGGTAACATCTCCCTGAAAGCCGTCATGGTCTATGCTGTCCAGGGTGCTGACCGCTAGAGAACCAGGAGAGCCCAGGCAAATGCAGGAGGCTGTGCCCAGGAGGGAGCCTCAAGCCTGGGGAAGGCTTGGCCAGGGCCTGGGGGTTGAAGGCCTGGCTGGAGGGACTTTGGGAGTTGTTCACCTGTAGGGCTCCAGAGCCTGGAGAGAGTGACCTGGGCCTGCAGGGTGTAGGCGACGGAGCCAGCAGCCCAGGCACACAGGACACAGGGAAGTGTCCAATAAAGATTGAGACTTGAAAGACCCTCTGGACTACGAGTGGTGTGTCCAAAGAGGGTACCCCCCTGCCTGGAAGGAGGGGGTTCAGCTGCCGTTGCTCTAGGCTGGCATGGCGTGGCAGGGGGTGAGCTAATTCCCTGTGAGTGAGACCCCGGCAGCCCTGGGGGACCCCCCCCCGCTACAGATACTTTCTGGTTAATTTATGGTATGTGGGGAAAGGGCTTGCATTGCATAGGGGAGCATGGGAGGCATATGTTTTTTGTGGGGAGGGTGCATGTCTGGTTTCTTATGGTATGCCTGCTGGCTGGTGGGGCCATGGGCCCCAACTTGTTGAAAATTGATTGATTGACTGATAATGCTGTGTTTTTGTGGGGCACCCCAGTGCAACCCACCCACCACTGAGCTTGCATGTAATTATGGGGCATGTGAATAGCCACCATGCTTTTTTCTTCCTTTTTTTTGATTGGGCACCGAGTGTTTCCGAGTTTCCACGATTCTGAGTTCTGAGGATTTCTGAGGTCCAGAGTTCTGAGTTCCAATTTATGAGCCCTTGGAATAATTTCTGAGTGACAACCAAAGACTCAGTCCCAGTACGCAGTACTAGGCCTGAAATGACACGGAGTAGTAACTGACAGTTCTGTCAGAAACCTTCCATCCATTGCCATTTTCCCTGGCATGGGCACAGCATCCCCATACTTGTTCCGATACTTGCTGCCGCTTTCTGCTATTGCCTGTCGCTATTTCTTGACATCGGAGAAATTGACAAACTCACGCAAGTCCCATAAAGTGTCGGAAAGTGTCAGAATGTTGTTATTATTAGCAAACATTTATATAGTGCCAGCAATGTACCTGGCACTTTACAAAGTAATTAGACATGGTCCCTGCCCTAGGGCTTACAATCTGAGAGATGGGGGGGGGGGGGGGG
>QEPC01015050.1:6104591-6120253 GCA_003113815.1 Sphenodon punctatus
CCCCCTGCTCTAACCCACTAGCCCCCCACTTCCCTCCCAGGGAACCCAGGAGCCCTGGCTCCTGACCCAGCCCCCCTACTCTAACCCACCCCAACTCCCCCCCAGCCCCGCAATTTACTCACCAGTGGCAGCTCGGCTCCAATGTCCTCTGTCCTGTCCTCTGATGGCTGTGTGGAAGCTCCCAGGCCCGAACAGTTTAGTAGGGCCTGGGAGCTGCCATGCAGCCGGGCTTCCCCAAGTTTCCCTCCCAGAGTCGAGTCAGTTTGACTCAACAGGGGGGAAGGGTCGGACTCAGGGAGGGGGGGGGGCTGGGAGCTGCACGTGCGGCAGGAGCACTGCGCGACACTGGGCAGTTCATACCAGGGTGCCTGTATGCAGTGCCCTGGTATGGACTTTCCCCCTGCCAGGCCCCTGCAATGGAACAGTGCCCCCTGCGGCACCATTCCATTGCAGGGTCCCTTTATGCAGAATGGATGGTGCTTCTAGCTGCCCATTCTGCATAAAGGGAGAAACACCTCCCTTTTGTCCCTGAAAGGCTTCCTTAGGAAGCCTCTCCCGGGGGGGGGGGGATTCTGAAGGTTGCTGCTGTAAACCAGGTTCTTCGAGGTGGCTCTGAACATTCACCGCGGCACACTTTTTTTTTTTCTTCTTCTCTGGGGCCAGCCGGCCAGGGGAGTCCTGGGGCCAGGAGGGGCATTTCCCCTCCTTCCCTAGGTGGCCCACCACCACCGGGAGCACCTATTTAGCGCAGCCCTAGTATTTGGGAAATAGACTGACTACAGCCCCATCAGTCGCTGGGTCAGAATTTAACTCTAGCCAGCATTAAACACATTTAAAGCAACTTGAAAGGACAGAAACACTAACATGACTAGAAACAAAACATACAAATGAAATACTTAATAAGAGAGAGAACTTAAAGTGAATGTATGTGTGTGTCCCTGCATGTGTATAAGCAGGAGAAGCTTGATAGCTGAGGAGTCGGGGGAAGGTTAATTTGGACCAGAGTTCTGGCATGAGACGAGACTGTGCTGGGGAGAAATTAGCCTAGAGGAGAATTTGGCAGCTGTGTGACTGAGGTCTAGCTTGGAGCATGTCTCAGGGACCAGTTCACTCATAACATTTCCTCTGTTTCTCTGATCATCCACTGTCCATACACTTCCTCTCCCCACCCACCATGATTCACAATGAGATTTATTCTTTTTCTTAAAATTACAGCACTAGGAAACAGAAACCTCCATATTCAATATCAGGCATGCAGGACTCCATTCTCTTTTGGACTAATTTGTCTTCAGTGTTGATTTGCTCTCTTTTTTGGATATTATATGCTCATTTCAATGACATTTCCCTGATTATGATATATTTCAAGACAACACACAGGGATTCAGAAATTAATAATCAGAGGATGCTGAAAAGCATAAGACATTTTCATTTAAAAACAAAAAACTGCAGTTTCTCAAATGTGGAATTCTGTACCCCCTCCCCATGTTTCAGGCAGTCCTGTTCATGCGAATGAAGTACTATATTATGTTTGCTCTTATTGGAGTTTATCTTCTGTGGCTTAGCAGCGTATACTGCTGTTCTACAATATGTCTCATCTACAATGAGAGGTGTAGTGAAGTTATCAAAGGACTGGTTACCCTCTGTAGCAGGACAGTCTTGTGAGCTTCCTGGATCCTTGGGGTTAGCTCGAGTCAGTGGCAGTGCAAGTATGGATACAGATGCAATAATTTGGGTGAGGAGTGTCCCTAATTGGGCTCACACCTGCAGAAGGAACTGGCCCAGGCCAGCCCTGGGAGTCTGTTCTGAGAGAACAGCAGAGAGAGCAGCTCAGTGGGAGAGTGGCTGCTGACAGAGAAGGAGCCAGAAAAGGGGACTGAAAACCTGTCAAGAGAAGCAGGTCTCTGGTCAAGGAGGCAAAGCCAGAGAGATGGCTGGATGACCTTGATACTAAGCACGCAGCGGCAGGGTGTGGTGCAAACCAGTTCTGAGCCAGAAGGGACTGCTGGCTGCTGTGAGAGAGGCCAGAGCTGGGGAACCTGACCTTGGGACTCATAGGGCTGCTGGAAACTGATGAACATGGAGAGCCTGAGAGGCCAGGAGTGAGAACTGTAACCCTGTATATAGAGGATAATGGTGGAGGCACTATAAATAAATGGGACACTGATGGACTAATTCCCATTGAGAGTGAGTGACTCGGGCCCTGATCCTGCATCTCATGGTAGGAAGAACGAGCCGAGAATTGTCCTGGCTCTCACCGAGAAAAGTGAGACTCTCGCCCTCCCTCACATTTGTTTCAAAATAAATGAAACCTTTTACTCACCTGGCTGCCTCTCTCTGAGTCCAGGACTGCTCCAGGAGTCTTTCCCACCTTCTCCACTTGTCTGCAGGAACAGGCGAGAAGGCGAGTTCTCTGAGGAGGCAGCCACCTCACAGCGAATAACCCCCTCTCCTCCCCAAAACACTGCACATACGCTGAACAGCCAACAGGGCCATTCTGCACGTGCACAGCCCTTTGGCAAAATGGTGCCAGCAGCATCAGCGCCACTTTGGAAAAGGACAGCCAGTCTGTGCATCTGCAAATGTCATCATGCTTGCACAGAATGGCTGCAATGGCCATTTTGCATATGCACATAGCGTTATTAACATTTTCTTGAGATTCTCATGAGAATTGGAACAATTCTTGATTGAGCCCTATGCTGGTGGCTGGCACCCCTGCACCATCAGGTTTGGCCCTTGATTTGGTCCTCTTGACCCACTGAACAGCCTGATGGGGTCCCCTCTCCACCCACCATGTCTTGATTAGACCGTGACTGGGCCTGCTCTTTATAAAAGGCATGTGACAGGAAGCAAGAGTCAGGCAGAGCAACAACCAGCTTCCTTGTCTGTCTCTGGTTTGTTGCATTCCTAATCCCCACTGCCTACCTTCTGCCTCAATGTTCCCGTTCCCAACAGTCACTTTGGACTGTTTCTCTGTATTTGACTTGGTTTGGATTCTGACTTATACTGCCCCTTTGGATCTCTTGCCTGTCCAGACCCTATCGGGACTCTGGTTTGGCCCTGATTCTGCAAAGGCCTGCTGTTTGGGCTAGATCATTCAAGGACCTGTTGTTTGGCTTTGATCCTCCCAAAACCCATCATTTGGCTCTGAGCATGGAAGCACTTACCAGTAAGTAAGTCTCTGCCTTGCCCGGCCCGTGTGCCTGACAGTTACACATAGGGATAATGGTCAGATGAATGAATGATCACCCTTGTAGTTTGGGATGAAGACACAATAGTTTAGAAAATGCATGTAAACAGACCAACACAGAGAGCTGCCAGCCCCCAGAGCTGCTCCAGTGGTGCACCCCGGGGTCTGGTTACCCGCAGCCCTGCCTGGGTCTGCTTTAGATGGACTGGCCAACCTGGGGGTGAAGCCGGACGGCATGGGCAGCAGCAGAGCTGCTGCCATCTAAAGGCACCCATTATCTTTTATTGGAGCAACTTCTGTTGGTGAGTGTGTACAAGCTTTTGGATTCACACAGTGCCCTTCCTCAGGCATGTAACGAGTCAGAATTATAGACAAACATTTAGTAGAGTAAAAAATTTCAGAAGTATTTACATGATTTTTAAGAGCCTAAGTCCCATTGTCAAGAGTTAACTACAATCTACTGACTTTCAAAGGCATCTACATCACTTGAAAATATTTACACTTAATACTGAAGACCTATCTTCAAAGGGGAAGATTTTCAAATAGAAAAATGACACACAGGTAACCCCACAGGTAATTTCACTGAAATTTAGGCACCCCAGTGCCAGTGTCTTTAAAAATCTACTCCATAGTTTTTATTTTTGTTCTGCCCATCTAATCTAATTATCTGACAACTAGTAATTTCCCTGTCCCCTGGTGAGGGAAGAGTCGTTATTCCATAGCTCAAGTACGGGTGCTTTCACACGTGATGACACTGAGCGTCACCACACAGTAATCCTACTCAGAGTGAGGACCTTCACTCCAGGCAGGATTTGGCCCAGCCACTGAACAAATGTGATGATGTGCTGGGAGGGGGCGGGGAGAGGGCAGGGTGATGAGCAGACACGTGTCTACACGGCCCTGCCCTGTCAGGAGCGGCCACCCCCCTCCCTTGATGGGCAGCCACAGCAGGTTATGAGGAACTTCCATGGACCCAGACCAGGGTAAGTACAAATGGGCCAACGCATGTGACAGCCCGCATTACCCCAGTCCAGAGTCCTTTGCACAGACTATGGCAGTGCTTAGCCCGGGCTGTTCTTTGGGGATGGTCTCAAAGAACAGCCTGGGCTAAGTTCCACCACGGCCCATGCAAACCCAGGTTCCAGTCTGGGCCAACATCTGGCAGCTGGTTTTAGACATGATGGCACCACAGATATTCACGTGGGTCAAAGTGTGGAAATCTGTAGTACCGTCACATTTGAAAACACCCGAATTTAAAATCCGGAAACCAGACCATTTTAAAATTGGGATTTTTTTTTCTGTTCTTCATCCTTAGTATCCATAATTTCATCCATTACTTCCCATTTTATCCCCTTGACTGCATTGAACAGTGCAATCTTCAGGACATTTGGTACTGACTAACTCTTAGCATTGGCACAAATCACCCACTTCTCCTTTCCCTATCCTATCAAATAATTTTAGACAATAGTTATGCCCACCTCTCTCCCACAGCATAGTTTGGTTAAATTAAATATATATTTAATATTTAGTTATGTTACGCTTCTCTCTGCCATCATTACTTTCAGCCTCTTGATACTTTTTGTTCATCTGTTCTGAATTCCCTCAAGTTTGTCACCAGCCTTTGGCGATCAGGTGACCAGAACAGCATGAATACATTAGAAGCAATCTTATTGGTCAGGTCTTAGAAATGTGATATTTGAAGAGTGACAATTCCATGAAGGGAAAGAAACTATTTAAAATGATCTGTGGCTATTTAACTAGGAGTACCTTAAAACGGAATTTCATTTAACATGTCCTAACAGTAGGGTCTACATGGGAAAGCATCTCAAAGGAAATTATAGAAGTACAATTGCTGAAGTCATTGAAAATGGAGTGAAAGTGACAATATATTATGGTCACAACAGGGAACAATTATGCACTGGTAAAATAGGGTTTTTTCAACTCTCATTTCTTATTCTGTGATTATTTATAGATGTTTTCTAAAGTAATCTCATGCAGACATCAGTTTCCTTATGAAATGATGTAAAAACCTGTGAAGAACAAACAAAATGTCATGCTTTGGCCCTTTCTGGGAAACTTGATAGGGCAGAATAAATCTCTGGAAATAACAACAATGAAATGGTTATACAGCATGATGAACTAGACAAGGAAGAGTAAGGTAAGTAGGATGAGAGAATAGATTCCCAAGGAAGTGGTGAGAATGCTGCACTCTTCTCTCACTCAGTACTGAATGGATTCACTAAAGCTCTTTGTGTGACTTAAACTGACACACTTAAAAATGCTGTGTCCATACAGACTGGCTAGTGACCACTGCAATAGCAACAGGGGGGAGTGGCCGAACCTGCAGGAGGATAGGGTCCTACAGAATCTATTTCCCCTTCTACAGGTGGGAATAAGTCTGTTCCTAGGTAGATTTGAAGAGCAGATATGGGGAGTGGGACAGTGCTGTGCTGTCCTGGTGCTTAGTGACTGATTAGCAACGAGCAGTTTTGTGAATGAAATGGAGCAATCCTACACGTGGGTGGGGTTGGGACCCAGTCTGGCAGGAGCAGAACACAAAAAAAGCATCCCATGCAGAGCTTTAACAAGAGGGAGACTTCCCTTCTCAGTTTCCTGAAAGGAGGCATCTCTTCCCTCTCAAACTCAGGGCTGTTGCAGTGGCCATTACAAACTTGCATCCACAGTGGAAGGAGCAGGAGCAGGAGATTCCCTTTTATCCCCAAAAATTGATGCTGGAATGGAGAATTCTCACTGGCCACATCCCAAAAGTGGGAGCAAAGGGTTCTCTGGTGGGGGAAGGAGGGGGATATGAGGATGGGGGAAGCTGAGTGCTAAGTGGGAGAAGCAGGGTCAGAGGGTCATGCTTTCAGAGGGTCACCAGCTACAGAGAGTCTGGAAGGCAAGGCCATTGTTTTAAATGAGCACCAAATATCACGGATTAGTACTTATCTCACATTGAAACCATTCTTATTTTAATCTGAATTTAATGTTTAGACGTGTGTTACTGCAAATTTAGAATTAATCTGCATTTAAAGTAAACCACTTTTAATGTTTTCACGATCAGAAATGCAGATTAAAGCACTATTTAAATCTGCATTAACTATTTAAACATTAAAACACATTTTAATCCATGAGTTTGTGAAACTGGTTTCATAAAACCCCAATGTCAGGGGTTTATGAAAGCAATTTTATATCTTGAAAATTCCACCTTAAATGTGCATTAGATTTCTCTAATCCGCATTAGCTGTATAATGCAACTGTCTAAAGCAACCTGAGAGCTTTCTTAATGAAAGATGTGTAGGTAGTAACTTTGATTCATTATTAACTGTGAACTTCTACTTTTAAGCATGAAGTGTGATTATATAGTGTTTATAAGGCAGGAGGGGTGACACACAGCGTTCCAAAGTATACTTTCCTCTTTTTACCTGGCTTTAGTGCGTCTGCAATAAAGCACTAAATTTGGTAAGGCAGATTTCATTTCCCGTTCCCTTTAAAAGCACTAGGTAAAAACTTATCTTCATTAAGTGCCACTGGGAGTCTGGCACCACATAACTAATCAGAGAATTCAGTAGCTTCATGTCCATGTGATGCCTCAAGTTCAAAAGGAACCAAGACAACAAACTTGGTGTTTTGTTTCACTCAGGCTATTAAAACTACCCAGACCTCCTTAAGTGTTTTTTAAAGATAATCTTCTTCATTCCTCCTCTAAAACACAAAACAAAACAAAAAAATCCAATGTCAGTATTGGACATTTTCAAGTTTTTGACATGATCTTTAAAAATAAATAAAACCATTACCATCTGTATGGAATGGATAGACTGAACCTCTTAATGAATACTCCATTTTCCCTTTTCTATTATTTTCTTCATTCCTTTATTCCACTACATAACTGCTTTGATCTTGTGATCCTGGCATTTCTGCTCTAAGATTTATCTGTGCAAGTTAGGAAATTTATGAGAGAGCAAGGATGGGCAAAAACGGTTCGGAAGTTCGGACTGAACTCGACCAGTTCGGTTGACTGAACCGAACTTCCGAACCGAACTCGATTTTTGAACCAAACCGAATTTCTGAACTCTGCTCTGTTCTCCCATCCCTAAAAGATAATATTCCATTTAGTTCAATGGGGTTTGAATTTCCAAAATTTGTTCAGAGGTTCAGAGTTCAGACCGAACTCAAATAGTTTGGTTGACTGAACCGAACTTCCGAACTGAATTTCCGAACTGAACCGAACCGAATTTCCCAACTCAGTTCTGTTCCCCCATCCCTATAAGAGAGATGTGGTGTGCACATGCTACATCATCAGATTATTACACACACACTCTTCTTTAAAGTGTTTCAAAATATAATTAGCAGCCGTTAATTCAACAAGAGAAATAAAATGTTGCATATAAGGTCAGTTTGCTCTTATCTGGCAAAAACATTGCAGTGTTTTGATATACACACTCCTTATATGTAGTCTCACTCTTAATTAAATTATGCGATTTGAATCAAAGTTTTATCACTAGATCCACAGATTTACTTCACTCTGTTCTCATTACCCAAAGAAGATTTTATGGCTTCTACTAGCTTGGATTGCTTAGTTTTAATGTCTACTTACCTTAAGAAAAGATTTAACTCAGTTCTGCTTTAATGGTCTATCTAGTCTAGGCTGTTTAATGTTACATACCATTTTTAATGTCTTGCATTAAAACATCCTGATATATTATTATTTTGTAAATTTATATAGAAGAATGTGAGTGAGAACATTTTTCAGATGCCTTCAGAGGCTGCCTTCTAACAATTTTGATGAACTTGTGAGGAACTTTGGCAACCATGTTCACAGAAAGCTGATCTTAAGAAGGTTCTCCAAGGTCTGAAAGTTAAAAGGAGCATGTTCCATTTGGAATGAACTAGGAATTTTATTTCCAAATGGCATTTGTAATTGTAATTGTCATTTCTGAGACTAATGGTAGTGTCTGCTTTACTACAAAAAAAAAAGATGGCATGATGAAGCTTGGTACACACCCCAAACTCAAATAAGTTGAAAAATTGTGAGTATTTTCTATGAAAAATTAGGAAGGAAAATTGATCAGAAGAAGGTTTCCCAAGGTCTGAAAGTTCAAAGGAGCACTTGCCTAGAAGTTTATATTTGCCCATAAATTCTCAAAAGAATTTTTCAACAACAAACCAAAAATATTTTCAGTTTTCATTGTCTCATCAAAGAACCAGAACATTTCCAAAACAAAAATTTAGAAAGTTCTGTTTTATCAGAAAACGATTCTAAACGAAACACTTCATCTTGCTATACTGACAGCATGAGAGAGAAGCCCTGCTGACCTCAAACCTGGGTCCATGGAGCTCTAGGTAGGAGCTCTGATTTCACTGCCATCAGGGAGCTCTCCATAGCCCTAGATTAGCAGCTTCAGTAACCCACACCTCAGTAGCCCCCATAAGGTCCTCTCGCTGCCTGGCTTAACCATGACCATGCTCCTCGGCCTGTCTACATCTTCACGGTCTGCCCCAAGTCATATCTGGACACTAACTCCCCGGCCAGCTATCAACCTGTCTGTAACCTTCCCTTTTCAGTAACCTTTTTAGGGAAGGTTACTGAACGAGTGGTTGCCTGACAGCTCCAGGCTCATCTCAATATCATCGGATTCCTAGATCCATTCCAGTCAGGCTTTTGCCCTGAGTATGACAAGGAGACTGCACGGGGTTTTTTCAGACATGATGTTAACCCCAGTTTAACCACACTTAAACATTTCTTATGCATGTTGCAGGGCTGCATAGGGCACCAATACAGCCCCGCAACATGTATAAGAAAAGTTCAAGTGTGGTTAAACTGGGGTTAGCGTCATGTCTGAAAACAGCCCACTTGTGGCCTTGTGTAACCCATGCTGTTGTTAATGCTTGCTGGGCAGCAGTATTAATGGACTATGCTTATAAGCATTTCTAGTTTTAAACAGTAGAGGGCAGTATAAGCACCTCACCCACCCTCTCTTTCTCTTATGTGGTCTGAGCATGCTCAGTGTAGCACTCTGGGTGGGGCTGGCTGTTCTCAGAAGTTTCTAGAGCAGTCCAGCCTGGCCTGGAGAGAGAGTGCAGCTGCCTCAGAAGGGTGGAGGAGGTCTGCTTAAGACTATTATGATTTGAATGTTCACAGGATCCCGACTCGAGCACTATAGGGAGAGGAGGAGGCCTTATCATCCACAGCCTACAGTTTGGACAATCACTAAACTTCAAAACCAAAGGGAGCTGTGCCTATCCTGACTGGATCCCTGGGGTTTTATTAAGGGCGTATGTCTCATCACATGTTTACTCACTGTTTTGGGTGTATCTTGATGTATATTGAGTTGTGCTATTATTAAGAAGGAGGTTGAATGGAAATTAGAAATATTATTTCAAATACTTATGTCAAATGTATAAATAATATAAAGATTTTTTTAAGTATAGACCAAAAAAAAAAGATAACTGTGTTAAATATTTCTTTTGTCCTGCAACTGCTAACTAAACTGAACCTGCCTGCTACTCCTGCAGTTAATGGAGTCATAGTGGGTTACACTTGGTCAATGACCTGCACCTGGAGATTGACAAGGGGAATTCTGCCCAGTTGATCCTGTTAGATCTTTTGGCCGCCTTTGATACAGTTGATCACAAGGTGTTGTTGATGCGACAAGGTGGGGTGGGGGGTGCAGACTGCTCTTGCGTGGTTCTGCTCTTTCCTGTCAGGGAGGTCCCAGCAGGTGGTGATGGGAAATTGCTCGTCATCTGCTCGGGATCTCTCCTGTGGGGTCCCACAGGGTTCCATTCTGTCTCCCGTCTTGTTCAATGTGTGGATATGAGGCCCCTGGGTGAGGTCATTCAAAGGTTTGGGGTGAAGTGCCATCACTATGCTGATGACACTCAGCTCTTTCTCTCCTTTTCATCCAACCCAGGCCCTCCAGTCTCGGTGCTTACCTGTTGCCTGGTTGCTATTGAGGGCTGGATGAGGATGAGCCGGTTGAAGCTGAATCCAGACAAAACTGAGGTGGTGATGGTTGGCTGGCCTTGTGACCTATTGGGGATTGGGGCTTCTCTTATTGATGGGAGTCTGCCCCCGCTCTGGTCAGTCAGGTTCACAGCCTTGGAGTGCTTCTGGACCCCTTGCTGTGCCTGGATTGTCAGGTTGCAGTGCTGACCAGGAGTGCTTTTCAGCAACTCCCATCTGGTGAGGAGACTGCGGCCTTTTCTCTCTGATTCAGATCTGGCTACAGTCATTCATGCTTCCATCACCTCGAGCCTAGTTTAATGCAATGTGCTCTACGTGGGGCTGCCCTTGATGACTGTTTGGAAGCTGCAGGTGATGTGGAATGTGACAGCCCACCTCTTTTCAGGGGTGAGGCGCTGCGAGCACATTACACCACGGCTCCGTAGTCTGCATTGGCTTCCAATGAAAACACTGAGTTTTGGTCTTTAAAGCCTTAAACAGTCTGGGCCTTGGATATTTGAGAGACCGCCTGTCCTTTCATGCCCCATTGTGGCCCCTGCAATTGGCTGGGAGCACTTCCTTGTGGGCACCGTCTGTTAGTCTTGTTCGTACGATGAAGCCTCATGGGGGGGCGTTCTCGGTTGCTACCCTGATGCTATGGAACTCCCTTCCCCCAGAGGTTTGATTGAGCCCAAGCATGAGCATCTTCCAGAGGCGATGTAAGACCTTTCTCTTTGTAAAGGCAATTGGTGGACAGGTAGAAGGAATGGTGGATTTGGTAGCATTTTTTCAAAATGTTTTTATATACATTGTAAGCTGCCCTGAGCCTTCTTTAGGGAAGTGCAGGATAAATAAATGCAACAGGGACAGGAAGTTATGCAATCAGTGCTATAGCTAATTTGCTGGCTGAACTAGTCCCTAGAGTGTGTACTCGATATTCATTTATTTTATTTATGTATTCATATTTCTATCCCACTCTTCCTTTGAGGTTCAGGGCAAGTTACAAAACACAACAATAAACTCACAAATTCTCAAATAAAATTTGCTAACCCCTTAATATATTAAAATAATATAGCAAGGAATATGGAGTAAAATCAAATAACACTCCCCCCACAACTCCCAAACCCTATCCCTACACAAGAAAGTCTTACATCACCTATGAGAGATGAGCAGGCTCAGGTTTAGATGACTCTCCAAGGAAGGGAGTTTCATTATTCTGGGACAGTCAGTGATAACACCTCTCTGTGTGCCCTTATTGTGGAAACTTAACAGACAGATGCCTTCCTCTTGTTCATGTCTTTGTTTCTGCTTTGCCTCAGTTGCTGACTTCTTCAATCTGTGCCTCCCCATCTCCTGCCTTGACCCAGCCCTGATCCTGCCTTCATCCTTGTAACCCAAGCCCTGATTTGATCCTTCTCTCTAGATATTCTATGGCTAGATGTTTCCTAGAACACTGATTTTCTGGCACCTGGCGTCTCTTTTTCTCATTCAGCTCCTGACCAGGATTGAACGTGACAGTGCTCCTAGCTCACCTCCAGTTCTCTGGCATGCTTCTGACCCAGTCTAGTACTTAATACAACCTTGGCTTTGAACCTCAGCCCTGACAATGAGCCTAGTATGCAAAAGATTGTAAATTAGTTTCTGATTAAAAATGATTTAGCAATTAAAAGAGCCATCTCACAGCATGATTGTACTAGGAAACACATACTAGCAAACACTCATGCAATAACATATTCAGTTTGCTGATGCAGTACCCAGGCCTTCATATGATCATTGGGAAACTGCACATGTAACTATCGCTGATAAGCAATTGCTTGATTCAGGCCTAAGCAGAGTAACCCACAAGTGCCAATCAGACAGGTAAAATCTTCACCTACTGTTTTTGAAAAGCAGGCCTTTAAATGTATTTTTAAGGACAGCATTTATTTTTAAACAGCAAAAATACTTTGAGGGTTGTCAATCCAGTAGCAAATATGTCAGAGGCCAGTTTAAAGCACATACATCATCCTCTAACTATATCCACAAAGGTTCATAGTATATCCTTCTTGAACGTTCTTTGGTCAGAATATGGTAAAGCCAGAGAACCCACACTTTAATGGTGTTAAAGAGGAGGGTGATAGGAAGATTACACCTCGAAAGAGGCAGAAGAGAGCATTGCAAATGTCAACAGTAATACAATGGGCATAAAAAATGAACAGCATGGAATGGACAGGAAACATTTTTCCCCATTGCAATATCATCCCTTATTCTCAGCCTGTTTTTTTCTCTACTAAGCAATTGTCCAGAAATCTGCCATATGAACCTTTCGCAGCACACAAATCTTTCCAAATGAGAAAAGCTGAACATGAAAATCCAGACCTTTTCTGTGTTTAAGATATATTGTTTTTACTAGGAAAGATGCTGTTGCTCCTTCCAAGCTATCTCTATAAAACTGCAGGAAATATTAAAATTTGTAGTTTACAGCCTTTACTGAATATTTTTGTAAATTAATACCATCAAACCAACAACCGTTTAAACTGACAATCTTACTCTCCTGAGTAAACATATCTTATTTTAATAATTCCTTGTAAATCAATATGACTACTCATGTGTACGGGTGGAGGTCCCCTTAGCAATTTCTCTTAGTGGAATGTATTTTAACTGAAGAATGTGGTTCATTTGCAGCATGATTAGTTTTACCCATTAGATAATATTCAAACACAGGGTGAGATTTTAGCTCTAATGAAGTAATAAATTTGTCATTAACTTTACTGAAGCCAAAATGTTCCCCTTAGGCTGCAATTCACAAGCCACTTCACCACAGTAAGTGGCATGTGGATCATGGCACAAACATGTAAAACTTTCCAAAAAGACTCTTAGAACTAATGTACTGGATAAAGATTTCATCAGGGTTGAACGACAGCAGTATACATTCATCCCAAACAACCTGCATTTTTTCAATGCACTTTTCCACCTTTGTTGCGAATGGGCACAGGGCACCTCTTTACCTTTGTCCAAAATTTGATATCCATTTTTATTTCAAATGTTTTAAAAATAACAGAAAACTGGGCAATTCTTAGGGATCAAAGGTAAATGAGCCAATAAAATATCATTAGACTAATGAAGGATTCCTGGTGCCACCAGCAGTCAAGAATGAAGTGTACTTGATCCTGGGACAGTGTGAAAAAGATGAGTTCGCAGACCACAAGAAACAGATGGCGTCTAATCACCCCATGTGGCTAAACACACAACAGCAAACTTCAGAGACGCCTTACCTTTAGCCTGTCTGTCCCTATCATGATGGTCTCTGTTATATTAAGGGTTATTGCCTCTCCAGCACTCTCTGTGATCAGCTTTTGAAGTCCATGGCCAAGAGGCCAGTGTGAGAATATCACCACAGATAAGAGGTGTTTGCTTTGTGAAATATTCGAGACAAGAATCCATGGAACCCTTGATAGTCCAGCAGGAAACCACAAACTCTAGCTAATATCGTCTAATCCCCTGTTGGTTTCAGAACTAGCCACCATAAAAAGCATAACTGGCTGTTTATTTGCGCAGCTCAGAGATAACATCTTAAAGTTACAGTCTGCCTTAAGTGGTGGGGATGTGAAGTCCCTAGAAATGAGCCATCCGCACTCATAATCAAATTTGTGTGTGCTCTGTTCCTCTCAGTCTGAGGAGATGTAAACTTTTAGCTGACATTTCTTTAGAAAAAAATAAATACATTGGCCAAGATTCACTAAGGGTAGTTCCTCTCCCCATCTCTTCCTCAAAATTACACATCTTGCATTGCAGGATAGTTTTTTAAAAAAAACTTTGGACAATATGTTAATAAATGTTCCTGCTGGCACAGCCAAATAAATAGCTGTTGCACATTTTCCTTATTACAAAGAATACTTAAATTCTAAGACATAAATAAATCATGCTCTTCTCAGAAAGGCTTTACACATTCCCAGAGGAAAAGCTTATTCCCAAAGCATTAGTGCTATAAAAGATCAGATGCTTCTTTTATGTAAAAATTCACATTTTTGAGACTTTGCTATTTTTTCTCCCTCTCACGGCCCAATCCGGAGGTGTTGGGAGACTCCTACAAATTGCTGAGAACAACCAACTCTGAGTACCTTCAAACTCCCACTAAAATGTAACTTTTCTTTCTGTGCTTTTTTAAACAATTGTTTTGTCAAGATTAAATATGCTGACCTGAACAAAATCTCTCTTCATCACCTTTTGATTTTTCAGTGATGAGGATAACCTTGACCTTTTTGATATCAAAGGAAATGTGGTTTCCTTCTGTTTTATCACCTAGAGAAGTGGTTCTCAAATTTTAGACAATGCTCGCACTCTCCTCTTGTCTGTGGTACTTGATGCTCCCCACGACATGTACATACAACTTATCCCATCTCTTTTTCCCCATCTTGCCCCCGTCCACTCCCTTGCACCCTCGTCACTCTGTATACCTCTGTGCTGCTACTATGGCTGTCTTCTCACAGGGTGTTTTTAAATGAGCTGGGCTTGGGAGTGGGTCTGTGTCTGCTGAGTGGGGTGGCTATGGGGTAACCACACACATGACGTGTGGGGAGCGCTTCACATGGGCAATTCCCAGCATTGCTGCTCTGTCCATGGAGGTGGCCCACACGAGGCACTCCAGATTTTTCAGTGGTTCTCCATGGGTGGCCACTGCGTGGGTCACAGGAGCACACCTCCCCATGGATGCATGGGGGGGCGAGGTGTCATGCATGGATGAGTCTCATTTAAAATACCCACAGGCAGCTGCCCTGCTTCTGCCCCACCTCATCCCTGGGTAGTCCGTCCATTTAAAGGCAGCCCGCCAGATGTGCAAGAGGAGCAGA
This sequence comes from Sphenodon punctatus, assembly GCA_003113815.1. Taxonomy (NCBI): domain Eukaryota; kingdom Metazoa; phylum Chordata; class Lepidosauria; order Sphenodontia; family Sphenodontidae; genus Sphenodon; species Sphenodon punctatus. The sequence continues at coordinate 6,119,554 of QEPC01015050.1, forward strand.
GGTGGGGCAGGAGAGCTGCAATGTGGGGGAGGGGCACTGCACAGGCAGCCCATGGGCCCTGGGAGCCACCAGATCCATTTAAAAGAGAGCCAGGTGTGGCTGCAAGCGGGCAGATGTGGAGGTACATCCCCGGATATGCTCCAGGACTGAGCACCCCCTCATCCATGTAAAAACACCCTTTAACTTCCCTAGCTCAGAGCAACTGAACTGGGGAGATTTCCAGAATGGTGCTGGCTTGTGCACTCCTGGGAAATGAACTGCAACTGTTGGTGGCCACCATTTTGGAAAATCACCCTAACTCAGCCAGGACAAAGCCAGAGGTTTGGAAGTTGCACCCTTTTTCAAGGTCTCCTAGAACACATTCTGTGCCGCACTCCTAACCCTTTGAAGCACCTGGCCCATGCTTGGGAAACGCTAAGGGTGGAAACATAGGGTGATTTCAGACGTTACGCGAACACGGTGAACCACGGTGAATACCCACCTGTGGTCACCGTGTCCCGTACGTCTGTTCACGGCGCGCCAGATGTTGGCCACGGTCAATACCCACATGGGGTTCGTTTGAACCACGCTTCCCGGGCTAGCCGGGGGAAGGTCCCGGGAAGCGTGGTCAGACGGACCCCGGGCCGTGGCCAAGGAAAAGTAACATCTGGCCGCGTGCCACGGCCCGGGATCCCCGGCGGGATCCCGGGCCGTGGCACGA
>QEPC01015050.1:6121587-6134629 GCA_003113815.1 Sphenodon punctatus
GGTGGGGAATCACATTCACCACGTGATCGGCGGGGCCGGCCCCGATCGCGTGGTGAATGTGATTCCCCGCCGCGATGAAGGGGCCCATCCTGTCTGGCTACCACGGCCCAGAATCCACGGCGGGATTCCGGGCCATGGTCAATTCAGGTGGTCGCTGCGGTCGCATTGGCTGCGGCGCCCGCCCGTCTCCTCAAAGGGAGTGTGGCGAGGGAGCGTGGGGGAGGGGCTCCCCCCTGCCCCTTCCCCGATTCCCTGCAGGGATCAGCCAGCATGTCTGTTGGACATGCTGGTGTGATCCTGGTGGGGAATTCCCATGGTGATTCCATGCCGGGGCGACTAGCGCCCCGTCACGTCTGAAATCACCCTAAGAGAAAAGGAAGGGGGAGACAAAGGAGAGGTGAATATCAGGAGGGACAAGGATACATTCATGAAGTTGAGAAGCTGAAGGTGCACATGCTTAATTTAGGCCCTTTTCACATGAGACAGGCCCACGCATGCCCACACAGATCCACTGTGTGGGCATGCATGGACCCAGCTTGTGTGACTGCTGCTGCGGTGGGTGGGTGGGTGTGCGTGGGCGCTTCCACGCTACAACTATCTCCACCCACCTCCACCCATCGCCATGCACGGAGCAGCCAGAAAAATTGTGATTTCTCTGTGCGTGGAGATGGGTGTGTGCCCATGTAATGGCGCCCTATCCCCACCGTCCGCACATTGGCGCACGCACTCATCCCCCCCCCTGCAGCTCGGCCTATTTTAAAAGGGCCTCAGTTACAGAGAACTAACTTATTTAGTAACTTAGTTACAGGGAGGGGAATTCTGAGTGAGGGGAGGAAGAGGACGCAATGTCACTCATGATCTAGGGAAAGCTTGACAGAAGAAGCAGCAAATCTCTGAAGATACTGGCACTAAGAAACATTCTAAGTAATTCAAATATGGGATGGCTATTCATCTGATTTTAGGGACACATGAGACCAATCAGCACATTTGGAAACATAGTACTTTGCATGTCAAATTGCTATTAAATATGATACATGTCTATAGGTCAGAGACTACATGACAATTTTTATTTAGGGAAACAAGCTTCAGTAGACCAAAGCTAACAATAGAGTGATAGACTGAATTTAAGATTGTGCTGCTGGTTTTTAGGGGCCGGAAAGGTATAGGCCCTGGATATATTTGAGATCTGCTCCTGAAGACTTGCACTAATGGGAATCTGCACTCAGCAACCACCCACTGTTTGGGGATCCCACAATTGTGCCTTAAGTTGGCGGGCAGTTAAGCCTTTGCTGTGGTGGGCCCTTCAGTGTGGAACTCGCTCCCTCCAGATCTCATTACCTTTAAAAAGCTCCTGAAGCCTTATTTGTTCTCCAGGTGCTTTTAGGACCCGCTGTGGGTTCCCCTTGATGTGTGTTCTCTCCTCCCTCTTTACCTTCCCCTTTTACATTGTATTCAAGTGGATTTGTATTTTAAATTGATTTTATAGTGTTTTATCACATTATATTGTGAAGCACTTTGAGTCATTTGAGTGGGCGCTATAGAAATAAAATTATTATTATTATTAATAATTAACTGAGGTGAAAAACCAAATCACTCATTTGAGCTAAGACAGTAGCATTAAGGAGCAGTGCAAGAGACACAGGAAACATTGTTTACTGTTCCCTGAAACTTCAACCATCTGAGAAGCAGATTGGAAGCAATATCAGAAACCAGTAAAAAAGAGAGACTCCCACTAGCTTTTTTTCCTGCTTTAGGGAAGAGCTGGGCCTGGAAGATGTAAATCTATTCGATTCCGTATGTGGGAGCTGCACAATTACAGCAATTTGCTCTGGAGATGGTACTGCCAATACCTTTTTGAGGAAAAAGATGCTTAGAACATGTCTCCTATGGCCTGTTCTCTGTGCTGTCATGATTGGGATGCATTTAGAACTGTTTTCATTAGCTGGCTCTGACAAAAGTTCCCACAATGTAATATTTCTTTCAAGAAGTATAGGAAGGTAAATTGCAATATGATTTTTTCTAAGAATATGTATGAAAACAGCAGACAAGTAATAGAGACAACAAGCATCACGTTAGCTTGAGCAATCTCGCATTGCTAATTTGACACAGCAGTATGTAGGTATCCAATCTGACACTAAATGATTGGCTCTTTTAAATGCCTGCAGTGGCATCTTTTCCTACTGCTAATTGTCAATCTCATTTGGCACCCTGGTGACAAATAGTCTCCTTGAGAAAACAAAATAAAACAACAGGGGGAAAAATCCACTATGCCCTCAATGAAATGCAGTTTTAAGTAGGATAGCCGACCTGAAAGCATCTCAAGTCCTGTCTGACACTTCCCCATTACTTTTTAAAAAGGACTGGATAAGGTTATGGAGGATAGGTCCATTAACAGCTATTAGCCAAGTAGATTACGAGATGGGGACTTCTTACTGTTGGGAGCAGGGAGTGATCAACAGGGAATGGATTGCGCATTGTGACTGCTGGTACTTCTCCCATGTCGGAGACAGGATGCTGGGCTTGATGGACTATTAGTCTGATTCTGTATGACACTTCCTATGTTCTTATTTTTATTGGGGGGTTTTGGAATTATTTTTTGGTAAATAATTACTATTTAATGACTGCACACAATTACTGTTTTGTGTGATAAAGTAGTATCAAGAACTTTAATGCTGGTGTGCTTGCAAGCACAAAACAAAAAGTAAATGTTTTGCATAAGGATTTATTTATTTTTATTTATTTATTTTGACACATTTATAGCATGCACCCTGCTGCTCATCATAGCAGCTTGGGGTGGATAGCATTCAAAGAGAAATCTTCATTCAGCACACTTACATTTGAAAAAAGTTGTTTTTCCTGGATCCAACAAAATTGCATTTTACAAGATAGCAAAATATTAGAAATATTCTATCAAAATTAACTATAAAACAAAGTACTGGACATACAAACCATATCTCCTCCCAGTTTCTGGATAAGGGTCAGGAGATTAATACTAAATCTCAGAGTGCCTTACTGTTAGTATAACTCTGCTCCTTCCCTACTGATTTTTCTTCTCTTATTTTCATCCTTAATCTAGATATTTCATCACTACCATATAAACAAAGGTATTTTCAAAAGACTAATTTTTATAACATACTGTGCTATACTGAGATTGCATATGGCATTATTAAAAGTTTAATAAAAGTTTGGTCATAAAAAAGAAATACTGAAGTTATTGAGTTACTGATACAGAATTCCTTCTTAAAAGTTTTGGGGCTATATTAAGATTAAGGCACATATACTGCAGCTGATTCACACAAAGAGATCCCATTGATTTCAATAGCTTTTATGCTTGAAGATCAAAGGCAGAGTGTATGGTCCTAATTTTGGAGAATCTTTTATTGAGTGTTACAGTAAATGGAGTATCCAACGGAGCACATAGTACACAGCTTAGACACTATAATGAAGAGAAAAGTGAGAGATTGTACACACATGAGTCTATTTAAATTGAACACTGTATGCGTTATGTTTATGCATTTTCACAGAATTTCTTTCTGTGAAAGGAATTACTCTGATAATTAGATCATTAATAACTACATAAAGAACCAGGTCTTAGTTCAGTCAAAAAGGTGTATAGATATGTGGAACATTTATGTGTGGGCTAAGGATTTCAATGACACATGTTCAGGATGACTATAATACCTCTCCTTTCTGTTCCTTAAGCTTTCAATTCAGATGACGCAAACTCTCATAGATCCTCTAACTGGGCACTATGCTAATTTACTCCAGCTGAGGACATTATCCTTTGCAATTGTGTATTTATCTGTTTGCAAGTAGTTCTGATAAAGAGCTAATGCTCAAAAACCTCTGCCTTTTAAACAAATAAACAGAGCTATCAGCTTCATGGGGGTGCCACTATATTCTAAGTGGCATGTAGCAAGGGTGTAGGGTTAGGGGAGTACCTTATTAATCATTCTCCTCACAATAGCTTGCAGAATGGTTAGCGTTGTGAGGTTGCTTAAGAGGAAGGAGTGCCCTCTTTTGCTTAGTATTTGAAGAGTGAGAACAGGGTTCATATGGATCCCAATTCAGGGAAAAACTAAATCCCATCCCTACATCTAGTCTCTCTAAGGGAAAGCACCTAAGTACCTAACTTTAAGATCCCACTTCTCCACTATCCGGTTGCATTTTGCCAACTGGCTATGAATACCAGTGAAGCCTGCATTAAGCATGTGCAATGGAATTGAATACATGCTTAAAATTAAGCTCAGTGCTCTGAAGCATGAACATTTGTTTGAGAAAGAAGTTTGGAATAAGAAAGAAAGGAGTCTAAAATAGGGAAGGCATCCCAGAGTCCTCAGTAGGAAGGGCGGACATGGCTGCTTCAGCATCTTCTGTCCATAGTTTGCCATGGTAATACATCATGGTAGGAGGTGGGATTCTGAGTAAGTCAGGGGGTTGTAGGTGGAGTGGGGCCAGGCACCTGGCTGTGCGGTCAGCTCCTCAGCCTGACCTGTGGTGTGGCAGGACTTCTGACGACAGCCCGCCCGAATTCCCTGTGGGAGTGCAGGCTGCTCATTTGAACTGCTCTCCCCACTGACACAAAAAACCCATGTTTTCTTCTATTTCATAGAGATGAAGTGGAGATGAGAACTTAGAAATTTGATATCTATGAACTGGTGTTCCTATTTCCATGCACCTCACCTCTCGTTTGTGACTGAAGTCATGCAGTCTTGGTCTATAAGAAAGTGGCGTCTATGTTAATACCTCATTTGCTAATATGCTTACAGAAGGCCATAGTGAAGAGTTGAAGAACAGAACCAAGGGCTAGGACACTAGGATGGTTGTAGTCACAAAGCCTGGCTAGTGGGACCTACTGCATTTCAGACATTGTTTTAAATTATGACACCTATAATTGATTTGGTTTTCTGGAGGAAGTTTTGATAAAATGTTTAAGAAACTATAATTTAATCATAACAAACTCTGTGCCAGTTCTTTCACCTTTGTGTAATAACAGAAGTGACAACACCGCCACAGTGGCCTGGACTGGGAGGGGAAGCCATGGAGGACATGATTAGGATAGGATCCAGTTGCAGAACAAAGTTCATGTGGCTGGGCCGCTGGGAGGATGGGGAGCTGCACGAATATGCAGCTGGCTCGCCCCGCTTCATGCTGCGGCGAGCGCCCTGCCCCCCACCATGACAGCCATGGTTGCCAATAATGGCCGCCATGGTGGACCTGATTCAGCCTGGCCCACAATGAGCCATAACCAGCATTATGGCCCACTATAGCCCACTCTGACCTGATTGGGTGGATGGTAGCCCAGACTGTGACCCTGGAGGTCTCTGGGATCACAGCCCGGGCTCGCCGCCAACATGCCCAGGAGCAATCCCAGGGAATGTCAACTGGTGCAAAAACTAACATGGCAGTGGCCTTCCAGCCAAAGTGAACCTAAACAGGCCACCATCACATTTGTTAACACGCTTTGTCTCCCCCTTGTGCTGCAGAATTTGGACTATAATTACTGGGCAAGTGACAGAACAAGAATAGTAGGGATGTACGAACAGAACAGGGTTTGGATGTTCAGCCATTCAGTCCCAAAACTTAGTTTGGGTTCGTGGGTTCAGTCCCGCGGAGTTCAGACACCCCTGAACGTTTGGAAAACTTCGGCCATGGCAGAGGCTTGGGACGCTCCAGGAGTGCCCGTGGGGGCATGGCAGGCCGTCGGAGACACAGCAGCAGCAGAGACTGGGAAGGCTTGGCGCTTGGCACCCCAGCTTGCCTGGGCAGGCAGGTTTGGCGCTTGGCCCCTGGGGGTGCCCATGGCGCCATGGTTGGCCATCTGACACCCAGTAACAGCAGCAGCAGCAGAGGCCGGGAAGGCTTGGGGCTTGGTGGATGGCCTGGCACCCCTACTTGGCCGGGCATTGCAGGCTGCCAGGCATTGATGGAGCAGTGGCAGACATTGGATTGCAAGGTAGCAGAACCCATGGCACAACAGAGGCAGCAGCGGCAGATGTTAGATTGCCTGATAGCAGAACCCATGGCACACCAGAGGCAGCAGAAGTGGACATTGGATTGCTGGGGCACAGAATCCATGGCACAGCAGAGGCAGCAGAAGCGGACATTGAATTGCCCAGACACAGAACCCATGGCACAGCAGAGGCAGCAGAAGCAGACACTGGATTGCTCAGGCACAGAACCCATGGCACACCAGAGGCAGCAGAAGCAGACATTGGACTGCTGGGGCACAGAACCCATGGCATGCCGTGGAATGGCCGTGGATTGACTGTAAAATAGGCCCTAGAACCCCAACGGTGGGTCCTGGGCTGGAGTGGCCGCTTCTTGATGCAGTGGAATGACAGCTCTCCATGAGCGGAATGACGGCCCCAGGACCCTGATGGTGGGTCATGGGGCTGGAGTGACTGGCTGTTTCTTGATGCAGTGGAATGAAAGCCCTCCATGCCTGTAATGTAGGCCCCAGAACTCTGATAATGGGTCCTGGGGCTGGAGTGGCAGGCTGTTTCTTGACGCTGTGGAATGAGGGCTCCCCGTGAGCGGAATGACAGCTCCAGAACCCTGCAGGGGGTCCTGAGGTTAGAGTTGCAGCATCAGGATGAAGTGGAACGACAGCCCTCCCTGCCTGGAACATAGTCCCCAGAACCCTGATGGTGGGTCTGACTCCTGGGGCTGGAGTGGCTGGCTGTTTCTTGATGCGGTGGAATGACAGCTCCGTGTGAGCAGAATGACAGCCCCAGAACTCTGATGGTGGGCCTTGGGGCAGCTTCTGGATGAAGTGGATGGACAGCCCTCCCTGCCTGGAATGTAAGCCCTAGAACCCTGATGGTGGGTCCTGGGGCTGGAGTGGCTGGCATCCCTACTTGGCCGGGTGTTGCACACTGGCTGGCATCAGTGGAGCAGCGGCAGAGGCCCGGCCAGGGCTTGGTGGCTGGCACCCTGTAGCAGGGTTTTTTCCCAGGGCCACACATGGGGCGCTGGGGTGTCCAAAGGGGAATTAGCAAAAACCCCTGCCACGCCTATTCAGCCCTCAGTCAGCTGAATTTCCCCAATTAGGGAGGGTGCACTCTGTGGGGTTCCCCTGTAGGGGACCCACCCTTGGCCTCTTACTGCCCCTCACAGCCAAGGCCTACGCCACTATATGTGCACCCAGTTCATCCTGGGCTTGAACCCAAAGGCCCTTTCAGTTCTCCCCAAGGTCCATCTACTCTCATGGAGTCAGGAGTACACAGCCCCAGTTCCAACTCCTACAGCCACCTCTCTCAACTGAGCCCTAACCCTTTATAAGCCCCGAGCATGCTCAGTTCTCCCTGTGCCCACTGAGCTTGTCTGTGGACTTAGCCTCAGACAGCACTCCAAAGCTCTACTGAGCATGCCCCAACAAGTTAATATCCAACAGTATCTAGCTGCTTCCAGCTCTGGAACAGGGCTCCAATAGGCTCATGGTGAGCTGCCATTTTACACACCCCTACTTGGCTGGGCATTGCAGACTGACTGACATCGGTTGGGCGCTCGCAGACAATGAAGTGGAATGAAAGCCCTCCCTGCCTGTAACGTAGGCCCCAGAACTCTGATAGTGGGTCCTGGGGCTGAAGTGGCTGGCACCCCTACTTGGCCGGGCGTTGCAGGCTGGCTGGCATCAGTGGGGCAGTGGCAGAGGCCCGGCCAGGGTTTGGTGGCTGGCACCCCTACTTGGCCGGACATTGCAGGCTTGCATCCTACTCGCCGGATCTCAACAAGCTCTTCTGAAAATTGGGCAAGCCTTGCCCAGTGGTGAATGTCATGAACACCCAGATCCCGCCCGCCGGTGCACTCATCCGAGGTATGCCAGTCTACAAGAGTGAGGAGCAAATGGCTGACGTGCAGCAGCAGCAGCAGCAGACACTGGATTGCCAGGACACAGAGCCTGTGGTACAACAGAGGCAGCAGAAGCGGACATTGGATTGCCCAGGCACAGAATCCGTGGCACAGCAGAGGCAGCAGAAGTGGACATTGGATTGCCAGGGTACAGAACCCATGGCGCAGCAGAAGCGGGCATTAGATTGCTGGGGCACAGAATCCATGGCATGCCGTGGAATGGTGGCTCCCCTTTATTGTAACATAGGCCCCAGAACCCTGATGATGGGTCCTGGGGCTGGAGTGGCTGGCTGTTTCTTGATGCAGTGGAATGACGGCTCCCTGTGAGCAGAATGACGACCCCAGAACCCTGTTGATGGGTCCTGGGGCTGGCGTGGCTGTCTATTTCTTGATGCAGTGGAATGATGGCTCCCCATCAGCGGAATGACAGCCCCAGAACTCTGATGATGGGTCTTGGGACTAGAGTGGCGGCTTCTGGATGAGCCCCAAGCATGCTCAGTTCTCCGTGTGCCTACTGAGCATGTCTGTGGACTTAGCCTCAGACAGGCCTCCAAAGCTCTACTGAGCATGCCCCAAGAAGTTAATATCTGACAGTATCTAGCTGCTTCTAGCTCTGGAACAGGGCTCCAATAGGCTCACAGGGAACTGCCCTGTTACACACCCCTATTTGGCCAGGCATTGCAGGCTGGCTGACATCAGTGGAGCAGCAGCAGAGGCCCAGGCAGGGCTTGGTGACTGGCACCCCTACTTGGCCGGGCGTTGTAGGCTGGCTGGCATCAGTGGGGCACTCACAGACATGAAGTGGAACAACAGTCATCCCTGCCTATAACGTAGGCGCCAGAACCCTGATGGTGGGTTCTGGGGCTGGAGTTGCTGGTTGTTTCTTGATGCAGTGGATTGATGGCTCCCTGTGAGTGGAATGACAGCCCCAGAACCCTGATGGTGGGTCCTGGGGCTGGAGTGGCTGGCACCCCTGCTTGACCAGGCGTTACAGGCTGACTGGCATTGGTGGAGCAGCGACAGAGGCCTGGCCAGGGTTTGGTGTAGGGCTGAAGCAGCTAGCCATTGCGGTAACTTTTTCCGACAGAAAAAGTTCTTCCGCAACGAGCAGCAGGATGCGATAGAGACGTTAATTCCGCTACTTTCATTCTGCTAATTACGCCATTCCGCTACTTTCATTCTGCTACTTCCAAAGACTGTGAAAATAGCGGAATAATGTTTTTTCCAACAGTTTCTATCTTCTGCAATTTCCACCAGCACTGTGAAGTAGTGAAAAATGCTTGTTCCAACAGTTTCCACAATTATTCCGACAGTTTCCGAATTAGCAGAATGCAGGCAGAATTAGCGGAATGCCAGTGGAAAAGCTGTGGAGTGTCATGGGCAATTCTGCAATGGCGGAATGAAATAGCAGAACGGAAAAAGGAGTTACCGCTTCAGCACTAGTTCGGTGGCTGGCACCCCTACTTGGCTGGGCATTGCAGGTTTGCATCCTACTCGCCGGATCTCAACAAGCTCTTCTAAAAATTAGGCAAGCCTTGCCCGGTGGTGAATCTCATGGACACCCAGGCCCCTCCCTCTGGTGCACTCATCTGAGCTATGCCCATCTACAAGAGTGAGGAGCAAATGGCTGATGTGCAGTACCAGCAGCAGCAGCAGACATTGGATTGCCAGGGCACAGAGCCCGTGGCACAGCAGAGGCAACAGAAGCAGACATTGGATTGCCTGAGCACAGAACCCATGGCACAGCAGAGGCTGCAAAGCGGACATTGGATTACCGGGGCACAGAACCCATGCCACAGACAGCTGAGGCAGCAGAAGCGGACATTGGATTTCCGGGGCACAGAACCCGTAGCACAGCAGAGGCAACAGAAGCAGACATTGGATTGCCTGAGCACAGAAGCCATGGCACAGCAGAGGCTGCAGAAGCGGACATTGGATTGCCGGGGCACAGAACCGATGGCATAGACTGCTAAGGCAGCATTGGCAGCAGCAGAAGCAGACATTGGATTGCCCTGGCACAGAACCCGTAGCACAGAGGCAACAGAAGCGGACATTCGATTGCCTGAGCACAGAACCTGTGGCACAGCAGAGGCTGCAGAAGCAGACATTGGATTGCCAGGGCACAGAACCCATGGCACAGCAGAGGCTGCAGAAGTGGACAATGGATTGCCAGGGCACAGAACCCATGGTACAGACAGCCGAGGCAGCAGAAGCGGACATTGGATTGCCGGGGCACAGAACCCATGGCACAGACAGCCGAGGCAGCATTGGCAGCAGCAGCAGACATTGGATTGCCCAGGTACAGAATCCATGGCACAGCAGAGGCAGCAGCAGAAGACATTGGATTGCCAGGGCACAGAACCCATGGCACATACAGCAGAGGCAGCATTGGCAGCAGCAGTGGACATTGGATTGCCTGGGCACAGTACCCATAGCACAGCAGAGGTGGCATCAGCAGCATAGATTGGATGGCCAGGGCACAGAGCCTGTGGCACTGCAGAGGTGGCAGCAGACATTGGATTGCCAGGGCACAGAACCCGTAGAATAGCAGAGATGGCAGCAGCAGGATTTGCCTGTGCGCAGCACCCATGAAGGCAGGATGTTAGGATTTGCCAGGGAAGAGCTCCCATACAGCAACAGCAGGATTGCATGGGTACATTTGGATTTGCTGGGTAGAGCACCCATGGACCAGCAGACAGCAGCAGCAGGATTACCATACCAGGCCAGTGGGGCACATCACCCAGGGTTGCCAGGAGAAGCAGACAGGCACCTTGGCAAGAGAGGCAGGCAGACTGGGGGAGGGCTTCTGCTTTGCCCACAGGGTGGGCAGACAGGCACTTTGGCATGAGCAGAAGGCAGACTGAGGCAGGCTGTGATCTTGGCAACCTGGGTGGGTGGGCAGACAGGCAGCGTGGCATGAGCACTGGAAGGCAGACTGAGGTAGGCTTTGAGCTTGGCAACCTGGGCGGGCGGGCAGACAGGCAGCATGGCATGAGCATCGGAAGGCAGTCTGAGGCAGGGTTTGAGCTTGGCAGCCAGGGCGGGCAGACAGGCACTTTGACAGGATCTCCCATTCCGCCTCATTGTACCCTGGAGGTCCCCCGCTGTCCATCACCAGTTGAACCTGATGCAAGGTGGATTTCTGCTTGAGAAGCCGCTTGAGAATCAGGAAGGTCAAATTCCACCAGGTGGACAAATCCTGCACCAGCTGGTGCACTGGGGAGCCTTGCTCTGCCTGCTTCGTCCGGAGGAGGTCGCTGCCCTTCACGCTCCAGTTAAAGAAACCGGCCAGATTCCTCCCCCGTTCTATCAGGGAGCTAAGGGTGCCTGCCCCAATCCCCTTCTCCCCCAAGCCCAGAGCATCCCTGACCACTAGGCGAAGGGTGTGTGCGGCACAAGGGATGCTGGTGAAGCCCCCCTCACGGACTGCCCTCAGTATGATGGCCGTGTTGTCGTCACCACACACCCTTTGGTGAAGGGCACACCTGGTATGACCCACTCCCTCACCATAGTGGTCAGGGCTGCCTCGATGTTCCATGCAGTGTGGAAGCCATCCATTACTTCCGCCTGAAGCAGGGCCCACCTATACCCTGCTTCGGGACCCTCCTGCCACTGCCAAATGCTGCTTCCAGGTCCTGCCACCAGTCTGCCATCACTGCCAGGTAGGTGTGCTGTGCATTCCTGCTCGACCACAGTTCTGTGGTGAAGTGGACGGTGGCACCCCCAGCCCCTGCCAGCTGCTCCCTAAACCTCATGTCCCTGACCGCCAAGAAGGGCTGCCCATCCAGCGCTATCATTTCCCCCAACATGCACGTGGCTTTCAGTTGAAAGCCACGCCGCCCTCGACATCCTGCAGCTGCCAATGGACGTGGCAGTTGCTCCCACCCCAGCTCCTAAATGGTGTATGGACGCTGCTGCTGCTGCTGCTCCCCCCTAGCAGCAATACTGCTCCTGCTGCTAGAAGCAGCTGTTCGAGGAGGATGCTTGCCCGCTGATAGAGGTGGACGACTGGCCACTGCAGTTAGGAACCCGCCGGCATCCACTGCCCCTGCCTGCCTGCTTAGCAGCACAGCACTGTGGCATCCCTTCAGGTGCCTCGCCATGGCAGTTGTGCCAAGGTTGGGGACCACCTGCCCATGCTTCACCACCTTCTGGCACAAAGTGCACTGCACCTCCCTGGGACCATCCACCCACACCAACTTAAAATGAGCCCACAAGGAGGATTCTTTGCCCCCTCCTGCCTTCTGGCCTGCACCAGGTGACGCACCATGGGCAGTGCTGTTGGGAGGGGCAGAACATAGTGGTGACACAGCTCTTGGAGGGACAGCCATCGCCTCAGCATCAGACATCTCCTCCACAGGACTAGTGTCTGCCTCACTGTCCCCAGTCTGAGTGATGTCCCACGAAGGGGAGTATTGGGACCCTTAGGCTGATCGACTGCCCACCATGCTGCTGCCACTCTCCCTGTGCCCCCTATAGCTGCTGCTGCTGCTGCTGCTCCACTCCCTGCTGCCATTGCCTGGGGATCAGGCCCTGCCTCTAGCAGCCAGGGTGGGTTTCACCAGCCCTGGACTGCTGGGGATCACCTCAATAATGGGGGTTGGTGGTTCTGGAGGAACATCCAACCCCGAAGCACCTGCTCCTGCAGCCACAGCAGAGACAGCCGCAGCCTCCTGGAATGCAGGCCTTCCAGTGCCTTGCATGGCAGTGGAGGACGCTGGCAGGAGGTGACACCAAACCACACCCCTAGTGCCACTGCTGGGAGCCTCTGAAGCCTGTCTGCCAAAATCAGGCCTGTGCAGTTTGGGGTGTAGTGATGGGCTTGGGTTGCTGCTGATGCCTGCTGCCACTCTGCTGGCACGGCCCCTGCTACCTCTGCCACATGCCCCATTGCCCACCTTATGGGCAGCAGACTGGCCTCTCCCGCTTCCCTTCTCTATTTCTCCCACTCAAAGAATGCACTGGAAGATTTTATATATGGGTGTTTTTTTTTATTTATTCAAATTTGTAATCTAATATTATATATATCTATTAGGGGTGGGAAACCGGTAGAATCCGGTATCCGATAATGCCGGTATCAGGCGTACCGGCATTATCGGATTCGGCCCGGTAATCCGGCCCCCGGTACCGGATTTCAGTGTACCGGTTTTTTTGCATTGCAGCCATTTTTAAATGGCTGCAATGTCAA
>QEPC01015050.1:6135953-6179766 GCA_003113815.1 Sphenodon punctatus
ACAGACAGCTCACAACAAACAACACAGGGAGGGGTACAAAACTGAAATGAAACCTAAATCAATCTAATCCTACTCTAAATAAATCCCAAAACAGAGAAAGGGAATCAGGGATGGAATATATACAGGGAGGAGGGAAGGATTCAATGGAGGGTAGGGAGAAAGAACACAGGGAGGGGTAAAAAATAAAAATAACACTTAAATCTATCTAATCTAAATAAATGAAACTATGGAGGTAAATGTGGAAATGGGTGAAATAGGAGGAGGATGGTAATGGATTGAGAGGAACATAAAGTGCTGGGAGAGGGAGACTTCTGAAAACGCCTGCTGACAGGATTGGCTAGCTCAGAAGGAATTAGAAGGGGGGAGGACTATGACTTTTGTTACTTGCTGCACCCGCCTTACCACAAGCCTCATTGGCTCTGTGCAGCTTAGCCCATGGCCAATCGCAGACTGCGAAGCCAGTGGTCTGAGGAAAAGAGGGATGGTGATTGGGCAGGCTGGCTGCTAGTCCAAGTCTCTCCACCCCTGGCGCCAGGATGTCTGCTCTTCAGCTGCCCCCCCATTCCCCCAGGCCTGCCAGTCAGTTTTTTCCTGCCCGAATGCGCCCAAACTCATTCAAATGCGGCCTAAGTGTTTGGTGGTTTTGGCGTTCGGTTCGGACGTTCTGTTCTGGCATCTGAACTGGCTGGGCTCGGGCCAAACACCGAAGCGCGTTCGCACATCCGTAAAGAATAGTTCTACTTTTGCATGAAGAGGTTATGACTGAGGAATATTAATTTAGATGGGTGGTCAGAAGCAGAGTAATGGGGACCTCTGGGAGAGATTCTGCTTCACGACACTTGAAGAGAACTGCATGGGAGCTGGATGAACAGGTATCTAGCGTTAGTTTGCTGCTGATGTATTTGTTCAGCATCCAAAGACTGAAACTGGGCAGTGGATCAGATTGCTCTCAGTCTGAGTTAAGTAAAACACAAGAAAGTTTGATTGCATTACTATTAGCTATACATTGTCAGCCTCTCAAAATAAACAGAAGAGCAAAATTAATCTCTCATGTAATTATATTGATTTCAGTGTGGTTACATCAGGGTTAAATGTGTAATGATATTTCAATATGTATATTATCTATCTTCACCCTTTTTCTTTCAGGTTTTTTTTATTGCTAATGCTTGCTGCTCTGGTAATATGCTACAGTAATTTTTTGTGACTGCTCTGACTGAAACCCATAAAATGCTTTCCCTCCAGGGTGCAGTCTCTTTCTCTCTCCCGCCCCCTGCCCCACCTGCATTCTTTACCAAGTCGGAAAAATAGTCAAAGAATCAGCTTTCCCTTTTTAGATGTACATTTCTTCATGATTCATAAAGTGTCCATTACAGTCATTTTAAATTAAAGGGCAATGAATTAAATGTGTGTAAAGCTCTAAAATAAATGAAGAAATTAGAGAAGTAGTTTGGGTACTCCTAGGGGCTTGCAAATGAATGTAAATGTTTCATTGTGTATTTGTTTATATTTTGCCAACTTAAAAATATTAGGACTAGACAGTTCTATGATAATGTCTTCATTTAGACCAGTATTTAGACAACATGTGCCATTATTTAATGTGGATGTTTGGGCCTCTGCTATAGAGGCTGTATGTGTTTTTTCTATACCATATACAGTATGTTATGCTCCAGAAAGGTATGGTGGAATGTTGGGAATTTTGTTTTGGGAAAATAATAAATTCCTTTGGCTTCATGCAAAGGATTTTATTCATCCCTCAGGTACATGATTATTATCTGGGCCTATCTTGGCTTTTCCCTTAATTTAAACAAGAGTCACTTATTGTAAATCATCTTCTTGTTTACATTTATTACTACTGTACATGTGCAGGCCTTTCTGAAAATCTATTATCATTTCCAGGTTCTTTAAGTGCTATGCAAGGAAGGTGGAGTCAATCCAGAAGGGTCAAAGTTTGATTAAAATGCAAGAAATTCTTTCTTCTCCACTCTCAAACTGAAATTAATTTCCCCTTATTTTGGTGTAATAAAGTGGCGCCCTCTGTGCTGTAATTTCCCCTTTCTTATTTTGGTATAAAAGTGATGTCCTTTCCCTGTCTCACAACTTGGTCCTGGGCAGACTGTCTCATAGCTGCTCCTGACCTGGACTACCAGTTACCTGCCCTTTCAATCCCTAGTTTCTAGTTGCTCAAAACCAGCAGCTATTGAAAATACCACTTTTCCTGTGTATGTCTCAAAGCCCCCTGGAGCTTCTTCAGCAGGGGTGGGAAACCTTTTCCCTCCCATGGGCCACTTTAAAAACTCAGTACAAGCTCCGAGGGCCACAGACAAGTTGGAGGCGAGACTCCAGGAGTGATTAAGGAATGTGTTCAGGAGTAGGAAGGTACAGACAATGGATCTGTGTGGTTCCTTTGTGTCAATGCCATCATCTCTGCTCCTTTACCTGGAGCTCAGTCTTTCAGTGCTTCAGGGTAGGAACTGGATCCAGGGGCCAGTTCCAGGAAAGGGGCCAAATTAAGACTAGCTGCAGGCCACATTAGGCCCCCCCAGGCCTAAGGTTCCCAACCCCTGTTCTACATGCACTATAGCTGTACTATGTTTTGCTGTAACCTTGGCTTTGTCTCCTCTCTCTTCCCCATGTAGAGGCTAGCATCCCAAACCTGGGGTGTACAACAACTCTTGCCATATTAAACTCTTACATAGGGCTCCTTTCATGCACATTCTCCCTTTAACAACTCTACACAGGCAGGATCTAGCCCAAAGGATGGCTTTTTCTACACTATAGACTATTATTTATAATTATGTAATATTGATTCTACGTCATGTGCTTAAAATTAGATCTGAATATGGGATGTGGGACAATCTTGTTCCCCACAAAATAAACTGCAAAACTCCAATTTAATTCCATAATCTTGTTGATTCATTTCAAAAATCAGAAGGATAGAATTCTCCTGGCATTTTGTGCTTGCTTCATTGTGGGGTGAGAACTCTTGACTCCTATTGACTTTGATGAGAGTTGAGTATTTTAGTATTTATTTATATTCAGGGACCTGTGTTCGCTACATTTTGTACATTGGCAGCAGTAGGGAAAATGCAGTGAACACGGATCCCTGTTTATATTTTAAAATACAGTGTACACAACGCTCTGTTCAAAAGTGTGAATTTCTTGTATTCCACTAGGGAATTTTCCTAATGCTAGACATCCAGTTTCTTTTTTCAATGGAAGACTTTCAGACATTACTGTGATGGACACAAGTATTAAACCTTTTAGACAGATACAATGATAGAGTTGAAGGAACCTCAAGGGTCATCTATTCTAGTCCAACCCCGTGCTTGGATGCAGGATAATTGTAGCTACAACATCCCCAACAGATGCCTGTCCAGACTCTTTTTTTTAAAACCTCCAGTGATGGAGAGCCTACAACCCCAACCCCACCCCCACTCCCAAGCAACTTGTTCCATTGCTGTACAGCTCTAACTGTTAGGAACTTTTTCTTCATATTTAACCAACATTTACCTTCCTGTAACTTGAGGTGATTATTTCCAGCCCTGCCCTCTGTAGCACTGCAGAAGAGTTCTTTGCTATCTTCCTGGTGGCAGCCCTTTCAATATTTGAAGACTGTTCTTCTCTCTCTCTCTAATCTCTGCTAGAATAAACATACCCAGTTCCTTCAGGCTTTCCTCATAAGACTTGCTTTCCAGAGTCTTAATCATCTGTGTTTTCCTCTTTGAATCCACCCCCAAAAGATAGTGTTTTTTTATATCAGTATGAATGATCAACATTGGGTGTTTTCAAATGTGATGGGGCGGCTTCACCCCGTCACGGAAACAACCCTCAGATTCCCCGCCGGGATCACTCCGGCGCAGCCAACAGATGTGCCGGGGGATCCCGGTGGCGAATCGGGGTGGGGTCACACGGCACAACGTGCAGCCGCATGGCCCCGCCTCCTCCACGCTCCCTCGCCGCCCGCCCTCTGGGGAGACGGGCGGGCGCTACAGCCATTGCGGCCACAGCGCCCACCCGAAATGACCACAGGCCGGAATCCCGGCGGGGATTCCGGGCCGGAATCGCCCTCTAGATGTGACGGGCCCCTTCATCCCCGCCGAGAATCTCCTTCACTACACAATCGGCGCTGGCCTCGCGGATTCAGCCGATCGCGTGGTGAATGTGATTCCCGGCGGGGATTGAGCGTGGCAAACATCTGGGGGGGGAACTTCCGGTTCCCCAACAGACGTTACGGGACCATTCCCCACCACAGGGTATTGACTGTGGTTGAGCGTGATTTCGTAACGTCTGAAAATACCCATTGTTTTACTTACAGCAATCCTACTTTACACACCACTAGTCATAATTGACTTCTCAAAGCCAGCATAATATTAGGGACATGCATCTGATGTTTTTCAAGATTTTAAAAATGAGTAGTCCTATTGGGACTCCCAACCTGTGAACTTAAAGAGGCCTGATATTTAGAAACAGCTGGATATCAAGCACTTTTAAATGTCCCAAGCTGCATACCTAAAAATTTAGGGACCCAAAATTTCAAGTATTTTTGGAACAGCTCTACTGCTGTAAATCAGGAGTGACTCTATTGGAATCTGTAGAATTACTCTGATGTAACAGAGTGAAACTATAAATAAGCCTCCAAAGTTTAACACATTCAACGTTCAACAATAAGTTATTTATTCCTGATTTTTGGACGTGAGACCTACTGCAAAGAACAAAATCCCAGCAATGTTATTTGAATGCCAGCAAAATAAAGCTTTAAAGCCTACACTGAACTATGCCAAGAAGTCTTGCAAAAAAAATAAGCCAGTTAAAAGTGCCAACAAAAATTTCATTATGCGTTTTTAAACGGGGGGGGAGGAGGTCCATGACTGTTGAATGGCACGGCTTTTGGGCACCCACGCATGGAACATGGATGGGGAGTGCTTCAAATGAGCGGCTTCCAGCATGACTGCCCCAGTCACAGGAGTAGCCATCCTGGTCCGCATGGGGCACTCCAGATTTTTCAAGAGTGCTCCATGCAGGGCCATGAGTGGCTCCTGTGTGGGTCATAGGAGCGCATCTCTCCACGCATCACCATCACACGAGCAATTGGGGACCATGCGTTGACGCATTTCATTTAAAAGCACCCATTGTTGTTATGTTCAATTGCATCTTCCAGAATTCTATAGATAACCATGATTAAAGGTCAAATTCTGCTGTCATTGATTGATGATTTTGCACCTCGTTGACTTCAATAGGATGATATGAAGAATTTTCCTAAACTGTTATCATAGAAAAATACACATTATGACTGTACATACATTTAGCTGTGACTTTACCCTCCTAGTGGGGGGTCGTGGCCTTCCACTGCATCAAATCCAGCGGACACTAAGACGATATCTGGATCAAACTCATTGGCAACGGGCATAATCACAATCCTGGAGAGAGAGAGTTAAAATTAGAATTTTGGTATGATCCCAATATACAAAAACAAAATTCTGCATGTCAGTACTTTCCTTGAACTTAATTCACTATCATTGCTTTAAGGCACCCAAAGTCTACTTTACCCATCTCATTTCGTGTGCTTGCTCTCTTCCCCTCTTTTCCAGTATCTTTTTAAAAATAATAATAATGGCAGGTATATGCAAGAAGCTTCTAATATTACACACACATCTGTGACTGTTTTATCCCGCTGCCTATAAAGAGCTGCCTCTTCCAGGGGAGTGACTAATGGTTTACAGAGAGTACTCAAAGCCTCAGTGGAAATCCGGATTGCTCCAGTTAGTGCGAACTTGGTGTAAATTTGAACTATAAATTTCTTTGGGGAAAATGTTTGCTTTCTGAACTTTTTTTTTTTTTTTTGTCTTAACATTTTTAAATGTTTGTCGAGGTGGGGGGTGACTCTAGCAAAGGAAAAACATGAAATTCCCTTAATCAAATCCAGACTGTGTTGTCAAGCCCTTCCAAGGTCAAGCATAGCAGGAATGTGACAACCACAATCTAGTGACAGCAACCCCTGCTGGTCTCAGTAAGATAATTCAGTTCCTTGCACTCCCAAGTGTCTCACTTTTTAACCCTCTCCTTCTCAGGTGTTTTAGATAACACCAGGCTTGGGATTTTTAGGTTTGATCTGTTTTCCTTCTTTCATAATTAAAGGAATTTTCAGGAAGTGTATGAAAGCACAGGTAAAGACGTATCTGAACTCACAAATATTTTCTTTGGCTTGAATTTTGAGTAGCGATAACAGATTTGAAAGTTCAAACACTGATATTTATTGCTGACTGTGTTTCATTCTGAAGGTTTTTGACTATATTAAAAATAAATGATACTACCTCAGCTTCTAACTGAATATCATAACATGGCTAGTCTAAAGCATTTGTCTGTGTATATGTATATATTATGTAAGAAGTGTTCTGAGGAACCCTTTCAACCTATATTCCATACATAAAAATGAGCTGGAAGAGACATGGGCGGCGGAACACGGGGTGGGTGTCGGTGTGCACCATGGTCCTTGTGCAGTGGGTGGGGGAAAGGTGTAAATGGGAGCACACCCATCTCCACCCACCTCGACCCATCAACATGCACGGAGCAACTGCTGTTTTCACCGGTTGCTCTGTGCATGGGGGATGGATGGAGGTGGGTTTGCATGCGTGTGCGTGGGAGCGCGCATGCACCCCCACCCACAGTTGGCGGGATTTATACGGACAGCACCCACACATGAACAGCCAGATTTCTGGGTGTTCATGTGTGGGTGCCGCCCGTGTAAAAAGAGTCAAAGGAGAGTGATTGCTTCTGCTGGTAATGTCACAATCCACACAGTTTGCTCTGGTCCGAGACAAACATTCATTGCAAATAGTGGAAGGAGATTGATGGAGGTCTAGAGCCAGCTTGGAGGCTGGGAGTGGGGAAAAGAATGGTCAAGGATTATATCTCAGGCCATTCTCAATTCCTTTCTGTCTGCAACACTTCACAAATCCCTTAGTAGTCCAAACAGATGCTAAAAACTCATCCTTAAACCCAATCCCATTGTTCCTATGTGTGGCAGCACCTGCCTAGTTTCAAAGCCCATATACTGCAGGCAGGCATAGTTGATAGTGATAGGATCCCCCCTCCCTGTCTCCCCCTCCTTGTCTTCTAGATTGTAAGCCACAGGCAGGGACCGCGTCTATTGTATTTTTCTGTACAGCATTAAGCTCATGACTGGCACTATACAAATGTTTATAATAATAATAATAATAATAATTAATAACACAGTATATTATACAAGCTGGAATACTAATTATTCTCTTAAATCCTGTACATATATATTTTTTATTTTTTTTTAAACTTAGTTTAATTGTATCTGTTCTATTATGCATTCTACTTCAGTAGTTTTTTTTAATATACATGGACATCTGCGTAAGTAAAGATTCTGATGAGTAGAGATCAGCAGATGTTAAAGAGTGTATGAGAATTTCACAGCCATCCTTTTATCCCAGAAAAGATTATATAGTTGTATTGGAAGTATGTTCTGTTTATTATATGGAGATTTGCCCTAAGGTTATCTGCTTGCAATACAAAATATAGAAAACCACTCCATTTCACAAATGAATATGAAATACTGGGTATTTTCAGACGTGATAGGGCCAGTATTGGTCCCGTCACGGAATCGCCAATTGATCCCCTGCCGGAATCAAAACGGCACGGCCAACAGATGTGCTGGCTGATCCTGGCAGGAAATTGGAGGAGGGGGCGGGACTGTGCTGCTCAAGGTGCGGCCGCACAGCCCCACCCAGCCCCACGCTCCCTAGGCTGCCCGCCCCCTGGGAGACGGGCAGGCACCGCAGCCAATGTGGCCGCAGCGCCCGTCTGCCCCCCTGGGGCATTGGCTATGGCCCGGAATCAGTGGTGGGCACGGCTGCTGATTCCGGGTCGTGGTCAGGGGACAGACATGACGATCCCGTGAATCACGGGCGGGAATCTCCCCACGCAAACGGCCATGGTCCGGGCAGGCGGACTGTTTGCGTGGTCAAAGAGATTCCCACCCGTGATTCACGGGGGTGAACATCTGGCGGGAATCACCTGTCCGGCCAACAGACGTTACGGTCCCTTGCTCACCATGTGGGTATTCACCATGGTTGAGCATGGGATCGTAACATCTGAAAATACCCAGAGTGGACAAATGGCCAAAGAGTTGGCCTGTTCATTTTAAATAACATATCATCTAATCTATCATCTCTCCTTCAGTTTCCCATTACTCCAGTACCCGTTACAATGATACTGAACATTCTGCAACTGCAGTGTGAACTTCAGTGTGACTCTTTGCAGCAGATGGGATGATTCTGAATGTTCTGAGACACCACAGTAACTCAACCAATTCATTCAGGCATCAGTTAGAGCAGCTTTGCTCCAGGGAAGGGCTACGTTTACAAAGCAGGCTCTACCATGCTGCTTCCCCAGCCTGTCTCGGCATATGTGGTAACCAGTACAGAAGCCTACTGGGTTGTGTCAGTGGGGAATTTCTTTTTCTTATGCCACAGGGAGTCTCTGTTGACTGGCTACAATTAGGCACTCTCTGACTGTAACAGAGAATGAGGTCCAATTCTTTTTTTAAAACTTAGATTATGTATAGTTGTGTCATATAAGATCATCTTGCTTCCACATTTTATCACTGCAATTAATATCATGATTACATGTGATATGATCTGGCTATGTTGTGGAGGATCAGAACATTGTCCCGTATGCACAGTCAAATATACCAAAGCCTGGCTCTGTAGGCAGATACTGTATTCATTAGAGATGTGTGGAAGGGACCTCATTCATTTTAATTTCCCCTTTCATTTTTGTTTTTAAAAGTTCATTTGTTTTAATTTCCCCTTTCATTTTTGTTTCCAAAAATTCATTCTTTTTTTTCCCCTTCATTTAAAACTAATTTGTTTTTCGTTTTACATTCATTTCCAATTGAAATCAATCAATCACTTGACAGGGTTTCCATGCCTTTAAATACTTCCCTTGTATGACACTTTCCCTTTCCTCAAACATACATAAACTGCTCAGGGGACGGGGGAGGGCAAAAACATCAGAGAGAGACTGGCATGAAGCAGGTGAACAGAACAGACACTGGTGGGAAGCTGGCATCAGGCACTGAAGATGCAGGCACTAGCACAGGAGGAGATGGTAGTGTCCCAAGTCTGGCAAGGCTTCAAGTGGCACAGAATACCCCCAGGAGGCAGAATATCAGACAGAGACTGGCAGGCAGCAGGCAGGCACTGAGAAGCAGCAGGGACTGGCAAAGGAGACATGCCGTCCATAGTATGTTGGGCTTCAACTTGCAGAGAATGCCCAGGGGGCAGAAGATACAAGAGAGAGAGACAGACAGGCAGCACCAACAGCAGAAGGGCAAAGGAGCAGTAGACACTGGCTCTGACATAAGTAGGCACCCCAAAGTGTGGCAGGGTGTCAAGTAACTTGCAAAGATCACCCCAGGAGATATGTGAGAGAAACACACATTTGGGCAGCAGCAGCAAGAGGCAGGCAGAAAGAAGAGCAGCAGGCAGTACGGGTGTGCAGAAGGGACCTAATTCATTTTTGTTTCCCCTTTCATTTTTGTTTTTAAAAGTTCATTTGTTTTCATTTTCATTCATTTGGTAATTCATTTGTTTTCATTTCCTAGTTACTAAAATGAATGGGGTTTCATTCATTTTTGTAACCAAACAAAACAAAAATAAATTGAACACCCCTAGTATTCATGCTTAAAGGCAAGGATGGTTTTAAAGCTGGAACAAGACTCAGGGCCAGGTCCCAGGTCTCAAACCTCTGGCCCGAGGTGCCTTGGAGTGCTGCTTCAGCTGCCATGACGGCAACCCCTCGTGCCTGATGTCAGCCTTGTTCCCTCGTCCCTATGTCCCCTCCTGTGTCTCCCACTCCTTACTGTGTCACACCCTTCCCCAGTTGTGTCTCATTGCTCCAGTCCTGCCCCTCAACTTCCGATTGGCTACCAGCCAATACTTAAGCCTGCTGGTAGCCACAGGAAGTTGGGTGGACCAGCTGCAGTCTTCCCCATTCTGTGGTTGCTCTCATTTCCTCCCTGTGTGTGTTTGATTCCATTGTGTTATAACTCTGCTTTAGCCCCTTGTGTTTAGCCTTGTTCTGTGCTTGTGTCCTGTGTGTGTTCTATGTTTTCCCACCTTGGTCCCAGCCCTTGTGTTTTCCCCTCTTCTGGCCTTAGTCCTGTTCCCTAGCTCTGATCCCTTGTTTCCCTTTGTTTCCAGGCTCCTTGTTTCCCTTGTAATTCCCTAGCCCTTTTGAGTCCCTTGCTCAATGTTTGGTTCCCCCTTCCTAGATCCCCAGTTCCCTGTAAGTCCCTGCTTGATTCTATCCTTGCTTCCTGATCTCCCCATCCCCCCCCTCCAATCTGGTTCCCCACGGTGATCTTTGTCCTGGTTCCCTGCTTCCTGACTCTCACCCCCCCCACCCACCACTCTGGTTCCCTGATCCCTGATGTTCCCCTGCTCTCTGATCCCCAGCTCCCTTAGTTCTGGTTCTGTGCTCCCTTTCCTCAACCTCAGTGATGAGCTGTAAGCTCTCGGAGGCCAGATTCCCCAGCTCTCATGATGAGTATTAGTTTCCTTGGTATCGGAGAATGGCTGAGATGTTTCCCCTACCTTGTTGCTACCCTGCTCTAGCCCTCCAGGTTGCCCTCTCTCTCTCTGTTCCAGGTCTCCCCTTCTGTCTCCCTGTGCCCTAACCCCCATGCCTATGACAATTAGATTCAGACATTAATGCACAGGATACATAGAGACTAGAAGTCAAATCCTCGTTTCGGTTAATTGAAATCAGTTAATTCAAATCCTCCTTTCAGCTCAATAATGCTTTGTAGTGGTGTGACAGGTTATACTATTGCCTCCGCCCCCCCCTCGCGGCGGGGGTGGGTGGTGCGAGGCCCCTGGCCATGCCCGCTTAGGAGGGGGGGCAGGACAGCTGGGCTGTTTCCCACCTCAGGGCTGACAGAGCCCCGAGGCGGCAAAGAGCAGTTGCATGGCGGGCAGAGATTAGAACCCCCCCAGGGGTTGCTAGGCAACCCCTGGTAGCGCTGACAGGGCGGCAGTTAGTCATGTGGGCCTCACCCAATGGGCTGGGCCCACATACAGGGAAGAATGGGGCTCCAGTCCCACTTGCAGCTGAGAGCCCAACAGAAACGGCAGCAGTGGGAGCTGCTGCTGCATCCTGTCGAGACCTCTGATCCCCAGGCTAATCCCGGGCGCTGCAGGTAGGTTCGAGTTCGAGTTATTTCGCATGAAGTATGGTGACACTGGGGCGGGCCTTCCTGTCCTGCCTCTACATCAAGCTTGCAAGTAATCCACCCCCTCCCCCACCCCCATCATATCAGGCTCACCAAGGAGATGAAGGAGGATCTTCAGACTTGGGCCACCTTTCTTGCAAATTTCAATGGGACCAGTTTTTGGAGGAACCAGCTTTTGTTGGAAGCAGAACTCCAGGTGCACTCTGACACAGCTGGTGGTTTTGAATTTGGCCACCATCGCTTTGGAACCTTGGATCATAGAGCTGTACACCGCTGTTTGGGGATCCCTGGAGCCTCGTACGAGGGAAGCCTATGACAGAACCTTCTGGGAATTTCAGCAATACCGGTTGTCGCAAGGGTGGGAACTAGGTTTCCCGATCCTGGAGCCTCAGATGCTTCAATCTGCCCTCCACTTGAGGTGTAGGGGGGTGGCCCCAGGAACCATAGCCGGGAAATTGTCGGCACTGGGGTTTATGAGTAACCTTACGGGGGGACACACACACACACACACACACATCCAACAGAGGCTTTTTCACCAGATGCCTTTTAGAGCTGGTCCAGGAAGCAGGGCCGGACCACAGAGAGCACATAGGCAGCCATGCCCTGACACATAAATGCCCCGTGCTGTATCAATGAGACCGGGTTCACTTGTCAGCTGAGGGTAATGATTGTTACTTAGGAGCCCAGAGAGAGAAGCTGGTTCGTCTGCTAGACAGGTTATAGGAGGTGGGGGCAGGCTCGTCCGGGTAGCCCGGGCGACCACTTAATGGCAGAGGTCCAGTACTGCAGGTTAGAGTATATTAGAATGACTATAGGTACGAGTCATCTCCTTAAGAGATGGGGAGGCCCACCCACCAGGAAAGCCGGGTATGGCAAGCGGCAGGGTAGCCTCCCTGGGAGGGGTGTCCAGCGAAGGTGGTAGGAACAGGTGTGGTCCCCCGTCGGCAGGCGCCCTCATCCTTACTAAAGTTCGGAAGGAACTTGGTTCCCCTCACCTGTGGCAGGGGTCACAGAGAGGGGGAGACGTTGTGTTTCATGACTGGGGTGGTAATTGAGTGTACATCGAAACCACCCCGAGTTGCTGTTCGGTTAGCAAAGTTCAAGTACTGGACCCGTCTCACAATAGGCGATTTCCCCCACCTAATTTAATTATGATTTGATTTAATAGAGTGCAGCTGTTGAACCCAGTACTTTTGTCCTGTCTTCTTCTGTGCATTGGCAATACCAGTGTTGCTCTTAGTTGCCCGAACACTGCCCCTTTTGAAGCAGTTGCATTGTATGGGTGTAATAGAGTCTAGCACTAGGATTCTCCTGAGACCTTATATTAAAAACTCCTAAGATGCCTACGTTTTATATCTTCATTATGATTCAAAACTATCCAACTCTCCCCTTCTCTTTCTAAAGAGAAGAACTATACCATGAACAATATACTTGTTTTCTGCTATTTTGTGTCATTGTAGGACAGTGGGGCATTTTAGAGGGAAACAAATACCACAGTCCATAGTCTGAGTTTGCTGCAGTGCCATATATAGCTTTACTTTTGCCACAAACAAACAAACAAATCATCATTATAAAGAAAAAGCAAACATATATCTTATATACAACTTTGCAAGCAGCACTTCCCTATTTGCTGTCTGCCTGGAGACTTCTCACCCTAAGTCTTCCCCTGGTGGTCCTTATGTACCATTAAGGCCCTTGTGGGTGGGGAAAGAATGTAGAAGAGTTAACCCTTTCCCTATGCTGTTTCGCAGGAGTATGAGTTCACGCTTCCCGTTCCAATCCAGAGCTTGTTACATACAGTCAAACAGTGACATAACAATTTGTTTAAAAGTATTTACATCACCTGACATTAGAGCTCTAGGGGGTGTCCTCATCTGCTAGGTATTTATCCTCTTTATCTTTCTAAGGCCGCTTTTAGACGTGTATGGTGCACACACATCATAAAATCATGCCGCGTGTCAAAATCCCGCACGTGGGGTTTAGACGTGACATTTTGTGAGTTAAAACCGGTTGTGCATTTTTTTAAAACCACAAATTAAATACCTCGACATCAAGGTATTTAATTCACGGTTTAAAAAGAACATGCGACTGGCTTTAATGCGGGATTTTTACATGCTGCGTGATTTTATGCTGCATGTGCACCGCGCACAGCTAAAAGCGGTCTAAAGTTCATGTCACATTGTTAAACATTGAGGTCATAGCTCATATCACCAGAGTTTATTTCACTCTGTTAAGCTTTTCAGCTGGAGTGGAAATGTCTCCTCCCTTCAAGCTAACTCCACTCCTCCTTTATTTTAAAATAATAACCCTGGCAGTGGAGCATGTGCCTGGGAAGCTGGAGAGATTCATTTTAGTCCCACAAAAGAGATTCCCCCCCAGAGAATTAATGTGTTCAATTTGGGCATGCTGCTGTTTGCGGAGAAGCCATGGGATGGTTTCCAGTTGGGTGTAGTCACAGAGAAAATGCTAAGCATGTGATCTTCCCCTCTCCAACAGTCTGAACATCAGATGCAAGACATTAAAGAGATTTTTTTTTACCAGGGGACTTGATTTACTTGATCTCGTTCCTTTTATTCTTCTCTTCTATTTTTGCGGTTTTCTACAGCACATGGGAAGGATGCTCCTGAACATTTGCTCTCCCAGAGGACACACAGAGCAGTACTCATGCCAGAAATGCATCTGGGTGTACCACCAAACAAAGCCAGTGAAAATCTCCAGACAAAGGTTGAGATGACATGTAAATAGCTGGTCTCCTCAGACTGTGGTTGTAATTGGATAAAAAGCCAGAGGAGTAAACAACATTGAACAATAAGGCTAGCAATTAATTTAACTGAGAAGGAAAAAATACATTACAGGGCATACTGGTTTAATAATCTCAGTGTTATAGACTTTAGCATAAATAACATTTTCTACCGGAGGATCTCAAAGCACTTAATTAAGAATGAGTACTTTTCCATAATTTTCCATTCTTGCATGTATGACTATAACCATTCCACAAGGCAGAGAGCAAGTACATGGCTAATTTTTCGAAGTGGTCATTAAGAATGATTTGACATGAAATTCTAAGCATCCAAGTCTTCCTCTTTAACTATGAGCAACACTATATATCACTAGCTATTATTTATTCCGTTTCCCCACTCCCACCTTTAGCTAGCTGCTATGCACAATATTACCGCTAATAAAGCAGCTATTAGGACCTAAAAGGGACCATTCTTTACAGTGCAATGTTCGAAGTAATGCTAGTGCTACTGGCCAAGTGTTCCGACTTCACATCCTGGAGTTACAGTATCATGCCAACTTTGGCAGCATAGTATGGGAAAATAAAACCTCCCACCATGCCACCATAAAGTAGTCTCTGCGGGACTGCTCTTATGCTTGAATTAGCACACTTGCTTAAGTATCTTGCTGAATATGGGCCTGTACGATTAGGTCAATAAGGCCTTGGAGGCTGCTCAACAGCCTTCCAAAGGGGAAGGAAGACTTGTCAGGAACAGTGCCTTATGGTATCTATTACTACTTCTACATGTTGTTTTCACATATGTTTCAGTGTAACAAAATATCATGTAATTTAACTTTTAAATAACAGAAAACTATTACCCATTTTCCCCAAGTGTTGAAAGTTAATTTTTTGTATTTAAAATATATATTGCAGTTTTATTTTGCAATAATTTTAATTAAGCCCAGATATATTAATTACATTAAATTAGGTTTTGTGACACAAATGGCTTATTTCTAAACTGAGGCGCTCTAATCTTTTAAGTCTTTCCTCAAATGGAAGCTGTTTCATACCCCAATCACTTTTGTTGCCCTTCTCTGTATTTTTCCAGTTCTATCACATAATTGTGGAGATGGGGTGGCCAGATCTGTACAGACCATTGATTTAAATAGTGGCATTATGATATTTTTCTGTATTATTAGATAGAAAATAATCTTTCCCCTAATAATTTCTAACATTCTGTTTGCCTTTTTAACCACTGCACCACACTGAACTGATGTTTTAGTGATCTATTATATACATTTTATTATATCCACAATGGCTCCAAAATTCAGAGTGGCAATAGCCAGTTTGGAATACAACACTGTTTTTTTTTTAAAAAAAATAAGATGCTACCACACATGGCTACCAGTAACCATTCATCCGACAGCCAGTCTGAAGGTGAAGCAGGGGGATGTGCACTCCCGTGAGCCACACAGCACCCACTCATGGCCACTGCCAAAAAATCCAGAATGCTCCATGTGGGGCAAGCCAAAAAAAAGGGTGTGGTAATGGGCACCCACACATCCCCCGCCATATGAACAGGGGCAGCCACCCATGCCAGCAGACAGGTCCCCCACTCACAGGCTCTGTGGGTGGGAATACTGCCTTTTCAAGTCACAGGAACTGGCTACGAGCACTATGGAGCCCGGTGCCTCAGTGCTCATGGCTGGGACATGTCCATTTCAAAGGCCAGGCTGAATGCACTTCCCCCTCCCCCATGGTCCATGGCAGGGGAGTGCGAGGCAGCTGCCGAGGGAGCCACACTGGGAACCGCGCATTAGAATCCTTCCCCACTCACTCCACCTGAGTGGCTTCTCCACAGCTGTGCTACTCAGTGGCCATGGAGCCCCCTCTACCCAAGCTTTGCTCATTTAAAAACACCCACTCGGTGTATATATAGTAAGTTATTTTTGCCAATGTGGATTACTTTGCACTAACCAGCTCTGAATTTTACCTGCCGCTTTATTTTCCAGTCATCCAGTTTTGTGAGAGCCTTCTGTAACTTTTCAGTCTCCTTCAGAATGTTGCCACCAGACCTCTCATCCTCTTTCCCCAGATCATTAATGAATATGTTAAATAGCAAGGGAAAACGCCTTTTATTTATTTGTATTTATTTAAAATTTATATCCCACCCCTCCTGCCCACAGGGCAGCCTGGGGCAGCGAACAACATTCAATAAAAAATGTCTTTAAAACAATTTAAACAATTTAAAACAATTAAATACAACACAATGTGGGGAAACCCCCAACCCCGCCCCTACCCCTCGCCAAAAGTCTGACGGAACAGCCAGGTCTTACGTACACGCCGAAACAGCAGGAGAGTGGGAGCCAACCGAGCCTCCTCTGGGAGCGAATTCCACAGCACAGGTGCAGCTACCAAAAAAGATCTAACATCGGTGGCCACAGGCCTCATCAGGGGAACCTCCAAAAAGGCTCCCACAGATGATCTCAAGGGCACATGGGGAGTGAGGCGGTCCTGTAGATAAGAAGGGCCCAGGCCATGAAGGGCTTTAAAGGTTAAAACCAGCACCTTGAACCTGGCCCAGTGCTTTATAGGCTGCCAGTGTAGAGCCCGGAGCACTGGTGTCATGTGCTCCCTGCGACTCGCCCCCGTAAGGAGACGGGCTGCAGCATTCTGCACCAGCTGCAGCCTATGGACCAGTTTCTCGGGCAGCCCCACGTAGAGCGTGTTGCAGTAATCCAGCCTTGAGGTGATGAAGGCATGGAGGACAGTGGCAAGGTCAGAGTCTGAGAGATACGATCGAAGCCGTCAGACAAGATGTAACTGACAAAACGCACTCCCCGCCACAGCCACAACCTGAGATTCCAAACTGAGCCGCAAATCAAGGAGCACACCCAGAGTCTGCACTTGAGAGACCATGGGAGGGCGAAACCCCCAAACAAAAGGAGATTCAACCACCCCCAGGTCCCCCAAGCCCTCACCCACCAACATCACCTCCGTCTTATCAGGATTCAATTGCAGATGGCTTGACCTCATCCAAGCCCCCACAGCTGACAGGCACTGGGAAAATAAGGAGACTGCATGGCCTGGGTCGATGGAAAAGGAGAGGTAGAGCTGAGTGTCATCAGCATACTGATGACACTGCATGCCCTGAAACCCTTTCACAATCTCCCCTAATGACTGCATATAGATGTTAAACAAAAGGGGGGACAGAATGGCACCCTGCAGGACTCCACACGTGAGGTCCCAGGAGGAAGACGTACACTCCCCCAAGACCACCCAGTGAGTTCTCCTGGCCAGGAACGAACGAAACCAGTCCAAGACCGTTCCACCAATTCCGGCACAGTCCCGCAGGTGAGTCGCCAACACCTCATGATCGACCATGTGGAATGCAGCCAAAAGGTCTAGCAGGACCAGTAAGGTCTGACGACCCTGGTCCAACACCAGATGGAGATCGTCAGCCAAGGCCACCAATGTCGTCTCTGTACCATACCCAGGCTGAAACCCAGACTGGGAGGGATCAAGGAAACTGGTGCAGTCCAGATGTCCCTGGAGCTGCCGTGCCACAGCCCGTTCAATAACCTTCCCTAAAAAGGGAAGGTTAGAGACTGACCGATAAATGGCAGGACATCAGGATCAAGAGATTGTTTCTTGATCAGGGGTCTAACCACAGCCTCCTTTAGGTAGTCAGGCACCCTGCCCTCCTAAAGGGAGGCACTAACCACCCCAGCTAGCAACGGCCATAATGTCTCCTGGCTAGCTTTCACCAGCCAGGATGGGCATGGATCTTGCTCACAAGTAGTGGCACGAACTGATCCCAACAAGGACTACACATCAGCAGGCGCCACCATCTGAAACTGATCCCACAAAACAGGACAGGACGGGACATCCATAGCCCCAAGATGATCCTCTGCAACAACTGCGGAACCGAAATCGTGGCGGATGCGAGCGATCTTATCTACAAAGTACTCGATAAACCGGTCACAGCAGTCACTCCAGATCCAGGTCCAGGTGGAGACAGGCAGGACTGACCAAACCTTTCACCACCCGGAAAAGCTCCACTGGACGTGACTTTGCAGATGCAATAAGGACAGCAAAGGGCCTCCCTTACTGTTTCTTCTGCCAAAACTTTAGGCAATGCTCTAGCACCTCTTGTCATACTACAACCTCCTTCACACTGCTTTTACTTGCTCACATGTTGACTTTCTCATTTCTATTCAAAACTCCACTCAAATGGCCATCCACCTCACCACCTGCCACTTTGGTCATGTTCAGCCCTGTTCTCCTCCCTCCACTGTCTCCCCTTCCACATACAGCACTTAACTCCCTGTCTTCACTTCCAAGGCTCTTCATGGTCTTGCTCTTCCCTATCTCCCTGCTCTCATTTCCTGCTCTCCTCCTCTGCCACCTTAGGCAGGGGCAGTCACTCCACAGTTTGCGGTGGGGCCCCAGAGAAAGCACTGCCCCATCACTGCTGATACCAAGGAGCCCTCGGAGCCCCAACAACACTACTGTCATTCCTGCAGGGCCCTGCTGCTTCTGAGGTTCGTGGGAGTGGCAGGTGTCCTGGGTGCCCCTGGAGATCCAGGTTAAGCACCTGTGGCCTCCAGGGCTTACTGGGGACATGTAGCTAGATTGTGCTAGGGCAAGGAGGCATGGCCTGGCAGTCAGGAAGGAGCATTGTGGGTGCACAAAGCAGGAGCCGCCTATACGCAGAGCACTCGTACAGATCTGCAGGGCCTGGCTCCGAGCCCCAGCACAATCTAGCTACCTGCCCCCACCCCCCAATCCCAAGGAAGCCAACCCATGGAGGCCCCCAGGATAGGGTTGCCATACCTTCCCTTTAGTCCTGGCCGCTTATGAGAAATACATGGTGCAGGGCTGCATTGATTCCCCTGCCTAAGGTGGGCCCTGAGCATGGTGGCAGACGGCCAGGGCTCCTCGGGATCAGCAGTGATAGGTGCAGTGCTTTCCAATGCAGTGCAGTGCTTTTCAAGGGTTCCAATGCAGCCCTGCACCATGTCTTTTTCATAAGCGGCCATGATTAAAGGGAAGATAGGCAACCTTACCCCAGGAGCTCCCACTAAAATACAGGGCCCCAGGTGATCTCCGACCCTTTTCCGTGGTCCCGCCCCCAGAGCACCCTCTGTGGAGCCATAGAGGTGGTCATTTTTTGGGCCTCAATGGGAAAAAGTAGGGCTCCACACCCTGCCTTTGTGAAAGTGGGGGCAACTGCAGGGCCCCCAGAAGCTGAGAAAGGAGCAGGGCCCAGGGCACTTGCTCCAGATTGCCATGCAGTAAGCCTGGCCCTGAGTTAAAGGGATTAAAGGATTTGACCGGGATCGCTAAACCTGCAGTTGAGT
Organism: Sphenodon punctatus; assembly: GCA_003113815.1. Taxonomy (NCBI): domain Eukaryota; kingdom Metazoa; phylum Chordata; class Lepidosauria; order Sphenodontia; family Sphenodontidae; genus Sphenodon; species Sphenodon punctatus. The sequence goes on from QEPC01015050.1 coordinate 6,155,296, forward strand.
TAGTTTAGGAAGCTGCTTTGAAACCACAGTGATAATTGTGCAAGTGCTGGCTGTAGAGGGCAGTGTGCTGAGTTAAAAGCTCACTTTATCACCTCGGAATGGCCTGAGACAGAAGCAGGAAGTGAGGGAGCGAGCAGCTTTAGCCTTGTTTCAGCATGAAAATGAAAGACTACCTGGAGATTGACAGAGATAGGGTCTGGGGAATTAGAGCAAGCATACACACCCCCATCCCCTCCTCACTCTCTCTCTCTCTCTCATGCACTCACAAAAGCAGCCTCCCATACTCCCCAGACCTCCCTCTCACACATAGGGTGAAAACAGACATGACGCTAACTCCACTTGAACACTTTACATTTTTTAATTTCTTATGCATGTTGCAAGGCTGCATAGGGAACCAATACAGCCCTGCAACATGTGTACAACCCTGCAAGCGGTGTTAAAGTGGAGTTAGCATTAGCTCTATTTTCACCCATATACAAACAATCCCCCACACAAACAGCCCTTCATCTCACTCTCTCACTCGCCCATCACATCCACACACCTAGCCAGGGGCGTAGCTACCATGGAGCAAGGGGGCTCAATTAAGTCCAAGCTCCGAACGCTGAGAACGCCCTTTGCAAGAAGCCTGAGCACCACTAGGAAATTTTCAGACTGGGCAGAGGAGGGAGATGAGCCAGCACTCTGCCCCCACCCACTCTGAAAATTTCCCTGTGGTACTTTGGACACTTGCAAAGGACTCTGCCAAGAAAGAATTATTAAGGGAGGATGGCGGTGCCCCTTTGAGGCAGGATTGCTGCTGCTCCAGAGGCCTGCTGGGATCTTTCATGGGGAAGCCCTGCCTCCCCACCCTGGAGGTCCTCCCTCTCCCTGACTCTGGGGGGCCCTTTGCCCATAGGAGGGACCATGATTGGGACATGAGTCCAGGCCCACCACAGCCTCGCTACACCACTGCACCTAGCCCCCTCTTTCAAAAACTCAACCAGCCCCTCACTCATCCCTTGCATATACACAGACATCCCCCTCCTTCCTCCCTCTTCTCCCCCTCTCTCTCTCACACACACACAAACACACACACCACCCTTTCAAAAGAATTGCCCCATTGGGTCAGACCAAAGGACCAGAAAAATAACTTATTTGTATCCATAAGCAAGCACCAGACTGCCAATTGTTAAAGAGATGTGGCTATAGAAGGCAGGGCCCTGAACTTTATTTTCATTGTGGGCCCCACAAATTCTAATCATCTTATAACATTTTATGGCCCTTCTCCCTGACCAAATGTGGAGTTTCTCAATTTCCTTAGGGCCCACTAGGCACAGTACCTCCTAATGCCCTTCCCAGAGTACCTTAGTCCACTCACCCTCTTCTCTGGCTTGTTTTCTCAGCACTTCTCTAGGTGAGCCTTCTGTGCTCCAGCCCGGATCAAGTCCCGTCTTTGGGCAAGCCTCCTTGCTCCTCAGCCATGGAGCTCCTCCCTCTTAGCTCCAGCCTCACTCTGGACCTCGGGGCTTCCACTCAGTCCCAACAAATCTCAGTCCAGTGGCAGAGCTCCCTCTCCGCTCCTGACTCACTTTCCTCTCTCTGGACAGCCCACTGTCACTCCCTCTCAGGTCACAGAGCTCCCTCTCAGCTCCACCAGTCTGGGTCATGGCCTGACAGGAGCTTCCACTCAGCTCCTGCATCTCTCACTCTCAGGCTGCAGAGCCCCCTTGCAGCTCCTCTGGTCTATGACCTTCCATTCAGCTCCCAGGTGTGAATTCAGGTACAGCACCTTCTCCTGCCTCTGTCAGCCCACCACACCTGGCCCATCTGAGCCCTCTTATGGACAGGGCTCATTCTCTTCTTAAAGGGCCAGGCTCTCCCCCTAGCCTGCCCTAGAGATTTCTGTTCCCTAAAGCATATTCTTCCTTTCTCCCATGGTGCCCCCTATGGTTGGAGCTCCCTCCCTAAAAATATACATTCTGCTCTCTCCATCACAACCTTCAAATCCCTCTTGAAAACCTAGCTATCATCTTAAAATGTGTAGCTTTGTAACTAATGGTGTTTATAAACGAGATGATAGCCTTCACCAGGACGGTGATAGCCCTCACCAGCCCATATTTGCTGCCCAATTATTATGTGTTTGCAAGATGTGCACTCCCATGTGCCATGGAGCCTCCACTCATGCAGAGTCCTGGGGCTTCGCAGGCTTATCATGTGGACCAATCAAGGCCAACGCTTGGCTACATGTCTGCCTCCATCTGTTATGGTGTATGCAGCTTCCGTGAAGGCAACACACCTAGTGCAGTCTCAGTGGTTGGAGCGAGCACACTCCCCCCCTCTCACTCTTCCTAGGGTGTCTGCTGTTTACTTTCACTTTGGAGCACCCAAAAACAAACCAGGAAATAAAAAGTGTGTGTGAGAGAGAGCGGAAGGGCAGAATTCCCATAGCTGTGAATCATGAGGTAGGAGTGGTGGTGGGAGGAGTGGGGCACCTGCCCACGTATTGGGTTTGCTGCATGAAATTGCTTGAGATGGGGCTGCCCGAACTAAACACAGGACTCCTGAGAGCTATCGTCCGTTTATTTTTACCCTATTTTTACCCTAAGCTAAGCAAGCATATGCATCTATTATTTTTACCCTAAGCTAAGCAAGCACATGAGGTGATCCCGCCTATCTGCGGGATCGCCTCACTCCCCATGTGCCCTTGGGACCCCTGAGCTCGTCTGTGGGGGCTAGGACTGAAGCTTTTTCTGACGGAAAAAGCTCTTCCACAATGAGAGGCATGATGCGATAGAGTCATTCATTCAGCTAATTTCATTCCGCTAATTCCGCCATTCCACTACTTTCATTCTGCTACTTCCAAAGACTGCGAAAATAGCAGAATAATGTTTTTTCTGACAGTTTCTATCTTCCGCAATTTCCACCAGCACTGCAAAGTAGCGAAAAATGCATGTTCCGACGGTTTCCGAATTAGCGGTATGCTGGCAGAATTAGCAGAATGCCGGCGGAAAAGCTGTGGAACGTCATGGGCAATTCTGCAATGGCAGAATGAAATAGCTGAACGTAAAAAGGAGTTACCGCTTCAGCCGTAGTGGGGGCCTTTTTGGAGGTTCCCTGGGTGAGATGGGTGGCCACTGATGTGAGATCTTTTTTGGTGGCTGCCCCTGTGCTGTGGAATTCACTCCCAGAGGAGGCTCGGTTGGCCCCCACCCTACTGTTGTTTCTACGTTTGTGTAAGACCTGACTGTTCCGCCAGGCTTTTGGCGAGGTGGTGGGGGAGGTGGGGTTTGGGAGGGAGGGTGTGTTTTTATTACTTGTTTTAAAATTTGTAGATTTATTTTTAAATATTTTATTGTTAAAATTTTTTGTGCGTGTATGTTCGCTGCCCTGAGCTGCCTTTGGGCAGGAGGGGCGGAATATAAGTTTTGAATAAATAAAAATTAAAAATAAAATAAAAAAATGATGACTTCTCACCTTCATGAATGTTTCTCTGGGTACTTCTACACATGCATTATCCATGAATAAAACCCTCTAATTTAGGGATTGTTTGTCAATGTAAACAGACATCTCAGTATAAATAATTCCTACTTCCTGGTTTTATCCCTGAATTGACCAAGTTGATTGTTGAGGTTTTATTTTTTTCCAGTATAAAATAATACAGGAATAGTGCTGCTCATGTACATTGTTAGCCTGGACTGAAGTCCCCACCCCTCACCATAGAGAACTGCAGGTAGAGTTTACCTGCAGTCTCTATGGTATTCTGAAGTCTCTGGTGGCAAAATGTCACAGGTAGAGAAGAGAAGGCAGTGACAAAATGCTACCCATGCTGCCTCCTAATCCACTCTGACCCAGCAGTGGAGGGAATTCATCATACCCATGCATGCCAGGGACCCATGACAGCAAGTGACATAGGGTAATTTCAGATGTGCTGTGGCAGCTCCCTGCCACAGCACGGAATTGTGAAATCACCCCCCTCCGGAATTGTGCTGGCCAGTCAACAGATGTGCTGGTGGATTCTGGAGGGGAATCGGGGAGGGGACGGGGCCACACGGTGCAACGTGCGGCCGCACAGCCCCGGCCCCCCCACGCTCCCCAGGACGTCCTCCCTCCGGGAAATGGGCGGGTGCAGCGGCCAATCCAGCCGCTGTCCCTGCCCACCTCCCGGGGTCCCGCCCACGGCCCGGAATCAGCAGCGGTAACATCTGCCAATTCCAGGCCGTGGGGTGGTAACAGATGTGACGTTACCATGGTCAATCACGGTGAATCCCCCTGTGATTGACCATGGTAACGTAACGTGTTGGGCCGAAAAGCGATTCCCACCGGGTGTTCACCCCCAGCGGGAATCACTTTGACCATGTTTCCAGAGCTCCGGGCGGCCGGAGGGCTGGAAGCGTGGTTAAAGAGATTCCCACCGGCGGTAAACATCTGGCAAGAATCTATTTTTGGCCCAACAGACGTTACGCCCCCACGATCACCATGGGGGAATTCTCCATGATTGACCGTGGTGGCATAATGTCTGAAATTACCCATAGACACAGCAAGGATGTTGGGAAGAGAGGGGCTCACAGCTCTCCACACAGCAGTCAGAAGAGGCACCCAGAACCAGGGGATACTGCCCCTCTCTTTAGGGTCTCTCACCAAACACTCAAATTGGCCAGGGACAGGGAAAAGGGGCAGCTGGAAATGGAGGGAGCAGACAATGTGTCCAAGGGCACTGGCATCCCCACCAATCTACTGTATTCCCAAAAATCAGAGCGGAAGAAGGCGCTGAAATTCAACTGCACTGTTTGTGTGGCAGAATCCAGTTCCCATTGGACCTGCCTTGTTTGTCTCAGTTCTCTACACAAATACAGAATCCCCTCAGAAATTTATGTTTTGGACCATTAATGACAAAATCAATGCTCTAGCAGAGACATTCTCTCTTGGTCAGTGTTCCCAAATGTGCTGAAATTCAACTGTACTGCACCATGGGATTGATGCAGTCCTTCTTGTGACTCTTATACCAATATAAACGTGTACATTAAAATACCAGGATAGTGCTTATGCCTGAAAATTAATGATTATGTAGTAGACAATTATCCCGGGACGACAATCCCAGGATGTCATTCCGGAATTACAGCTAATAATGGGATAATTTTGTTTGTGTAGAAGCAGCCTGAGTCTCTTCCTATGCTCCTTGTTTCTCTCCTGTCTCCCCTCCCTCGTAAACCTCTCACGACAGGGAACTGTCTCCAATGATTGTGCAGTGCCAGGTACATTGCTGGCACTGTAAATTAAATATTATGATTATGATTGTTGTTGTTTGTTAACAACAACAACAATAATAAAAAATAATAATTAATAATAATAATAAATAATGGATTCTGAGAGGTGACACTGCATGCCCAAGTGAGAATGGATAATGGACAATGATGCCTATCACTGTGAATGAAAATTTGACACTCATTTAAATTGAGCACAGCACTTTAGAATGTAAATTATGCATGTGCAACCCCACTGTGGCAGTGCACCTGCATGAATGAGGAGGTGCAGTACCCAGGATAAAACTTAACTTACCTTTCTTTGCCATGAGCTCACATCACCGCATTCTTCCTGTAAAGGCCCTTTTCACACGGACCACGGAGGCACCGCAGTCCATGGGGGATGGGTGGAGGTGGTGCAGAATGTCACACAGATGCACACCCATCTCCACGCACGGAGGTACCTCCGTTGTTCCCAATGACTGTGCGTGAGCGATGGGTGAAGGTGGATGGAGTGTAGGAGCACACACGCACTCTCACCCATCTCAACCAGCAGTCACATGGGTGCCCCCCTTACCCACCCAGTCGCCCACATGGGCAAAGGGGGGGGTCTCATGTGAAAAGAGCCAAAGTTAACTAACACCTAATCTAATAATTTTTAGTTCCCTTTTGAAGTGATAAACTGGGAAATCTCTTTTTTTGAGTACTGTTTAAAGTTAAAAGAGACAATTTCCCTCCCATATGTTAAAGTAAAAGCAAAGGTTAAAGCTGTTTTCCATTTTCAGTTGGTCTATCTTTATGTAGTTAGATTCCTTGAGAACTGGGAATTATATTTTCTAAAAAATATAAGAGTAAATTAAATAATGTATCCTTATGAAACATGGAGCTTGACTGATAATATTGAAATGACTGACATTGCAGATAAATAAGCAGGATTTCTACATTTAACTACATTTTTTCTCATACATGTCTCCCAGAATTATAGTCATAGTGATTAGAAAGATTAGTAAAATGACTACAAATTTTCATAATTTCCCCCAGAAATTGCTATGTCAAATGTAAGGAAGATGTACATTCAGATTACATAAGACTCATTGCATAACCATTAAAGCTTGATTTTCCAGCTTTTAATATCTGGGTTCCCATGTTATCCAAAATCCGTATTTGGTCCCATATTCAAAGTTAGTATGGAAATTAAAATCTGGTTTTACTAATCCTCAATTTTCCAATTGTTTCTGAGATCCCTCAAGGTCTTTATAATATGTGAGGCAGGGGTATAGTTGTATGCACACACATGTGCGCGCACACACACCGGGGGCGGGGGAGGGAGGGAGGGAGAGATCGATCATATACATTTTATCATAAATATTTATTTCTCCACTGAGATATTAGCATTTGTTTTTCAGACAGTTTTGCTCTATTTAAATACTGTGTCATAAAATGGCACTGTGCCCCTCCACCTCAGTGAGTGAGGAGCAATTTTGATGGAAGCAGCAATTTTCAAACTATGGCCCATGGACTACTTGTGTCCCCTGAAGCTCTGCAAATATCTAGCCACTTACATGGGGTTTGAGCAGGGACCCATGCTCACTATGTAGTGTTTTCTCCATTGGTGGTAATGGGGAAAATGCAGTGAACACAAGTCCCTGGGTTTAAGCTATATGAAATCAAAGCAGGAGTGTAGTTAGGTTGTAATGAAGAAAGTGGGGGTGAGTAGGGGTGCTGAGGTGGAGGGGCACTAAGCCAGTGAAAAGTGGAGAGGCCTAGGAGTTGCTGGGTCAAGAGGGAGCAGGGGGTCTCTAGGGCAGGAGGTTACCAGGACAGGGAGGAGCAGGGAATCCAAGGTCACTGAGGGGATATGTGTGGGTCCCCCAGGCTCCTGGGCCCTCTTGTAGCTGTACCTATTATAGCTATGCCCATGAATCAAAAGAAAGATCTATTGGCTTCAGTGGGCTTTACAGTGAACTCCTTATTTGTCACATGCACACAAAATGAGGCAACAGAGACAATAATTGTGTTAAAATTGGCCGCAACTCTTTATTAATACAGAACGTAGCAGTTTGGGGGGGGGGGCGTAATTATTAACATAATTGTAACCATGAAAAACCATAACACTGCCCCTTCTCCCAACAAGTCCAGTGTCTCAGGTCACTAATCCTGAATGGAGCTGCCAGTGCATTCACCTGCACCAGGACCTCCTGGCTTTGGGAGTCCAGAGGAAGGAGCAATGGTTCCTGTAGGAACTAGGGACAGCATGTATCCAACAATAGTAGTACAGTTCCTGGTACCCCTCAGAGTTGGATGAGGATGTTGGTCATGTCATAGTGGAACTCAGTTGGTACAATTCATGAAGGAGGCACAGGAAGGGGCGAAGCCACATGCAGAGCATGGTCTGGGACAGGAAGTTAGATTCAAGTGAGTAGCTAGGAAGCAGCACCTGCGACTGGTAGTATGCTGAGCAGGCCTAATAAAGATCCTAAGTGAGTTGAACCTACCTGACTCCTCTCAGCTCATTGTTACATGGTGGCAGTGGTGGTCTGAACAGCCGCGGAGAGAACTCAAGGAGCAGAGCTGGTATGACACAATCCATAAAGCCTCTGGCTGCCTTAGACTTCAGCAGAAAGAACCTAGCAGAGGAATGGATTCACTGGAAGTAGCAGTTTGAGCTCTACACCAAGCTGGAAATGATGGAAGTAGAGGAAACAACTAAGGTAAAACTGCTTTTCTACCTCATCGGAGCACAGGGGAGGAAGATTTGCACAGGCGGGGAACTAAGCGATAGGTATATCCCCTGTTGGCAGTGATGAGCACCCTAGAGGCTCACTGCACGCCAAAACGCAATGAGACAGTGGAGTGCTATATGTTTTTCATGAGGGATCAGTTGGATGGTGAAGGCCTAGAGGCCTACGTGGCAGACGTAAGAGCCCAACCAAGCATGTACAAGTTCGGGGTCCTAGAAGACTTGCTAATTAAAGACAGGATTGTATGCAGCACTGGGGACAGAAAGCTAAGGGAGCAGCTGTTCTGTGAAGGGGAACTAACCCTACCCCAGTGTTCGGACATGGCACGCACCATGGAGGCCCCCAGACAGAGACTGGTGCCACAGTGCTTGGGGTATGGCAGAAAAGGCTCAATATCTAAAACTAAAAGAAGGCAAAGAGAGCCACAGCGTAGTGGGTGGTGCACTTGTTCCATGAGATGGCAAAAGAGACGTGTCCTGTGTTTGGACAAAGATGCAATGCTTGCAGCAAACCTAATCACTTCCACAGCATATGCAGAGCAGTTAAAAGAGAGCAAAGAGTGCAACTTATGCAGGAGGAAGAGGAAGCCACTGCATCAGATAATAAGGATGAGGAGCCACACATGATGACTATCAGTAGTACCTCAGTCACGCCATGTGAGGGCTGTAGGAGTCAAAAGACAGGCAGCCATTTTTGCAACCATGCAAATAGGGAACAGAAAAGTCCAGTTCCAGCTAGACAGTGGAGCATTTTGCAACATGATCCCAAGAGAAGAACTCAGACTTAACACAGTGATCAGGAATACCAGAAGGGTCATGGTCATGTACAACATGAGCACCATACAGCCAGTGGGTAAATGCAACATAACACTGAGAAATCCCAGAAATGGAAGAAAATATATTTAAACATTCATGGTAGTGGAAGGACAAGACCAACCACCACTACTAGGATCACAAACAATCCAGCATATGGATTTAATCAGAGTGCAGCACCAGAACTTCATGCATGCAATGAAGCAGCAGCAGATGGGTGTCTCGAGAAACAGAGTCCTGATCCAGAACAACAAAGGCAAGCCACCAACGATGAGAGGAACGAGGGACAGAGTCCCAAACAAGAGGATGTTTTCAAGGGAGATGGATGCTTCAAAGGAAAGGAGCATCTTGAAATCAGTTGTGCGGTCCCAACAGTGTGCCTTTCATGTAGCAGAATACCGGTGGCACTCAGCGCACCAGTCATGAAAGCAATACCCAGCCTATGCAAAAGAGGCATCATCAAAGTCGAGGAAGCAAACACCCCGTCAGTGAGCAGCATGTTGCTGGTGAAGAAACCATCAGACAAACTATGCATATGCATCAATCCAAAGCCATTCAACAAGGCATTGAAAAGGCTACCCTTTACCTACCATCGAGGATGTGCTTCCAGAGCTATCCAAAGCATTCTTATTCACTGTCTGTGATGTACAAGACTGCTTTTGGCATGTCTGGCTGGATGAAGCCTCCACCAAGCTAACAACATTCACAACCCCATTTGGAAGGTACAAATAGCTACACATGCAAATGGGCATCGCCCCGGCTCCAGAGAACTTCCAAAGATGCCTACACCAGGGCCTGGAAGGTCTTCCAGGGGTGAAAGTCATTGCAGATGATGTCCTCATATATGGGGAAGGCGCTAACGATGAGGAGGCAGAACAAGATCACGATGAGAAACTATTTAGGTTCCTGGCCAGATGCAGAAACAGAAATGTGAAGCTCAACCCAGATAAAATGAAACTGAAGCAATTCCAGGTAGCATACATAGGACATATACTATCTGCTGAGGGTCTGAGACCAGATCCCAAGAAAATCGAAGCTATTGTAGAGATGCCTCCTCCCACAGACATGAAAGGCATACAGAGGCTGATCAGCATGGTAAATTATCTATTGAAATACTGCCCAAACCTGGCCACCAAGGCAGAGCCTCTTCGGCAACTGACCAAGCACAACATCGCCTGGGACTGAGAAGCACCTCAGCAAAACACTTTCCACAATATAAAAGAGCTCCCGACAAAGGCACCAATCCTCCAGTAGTGCAAACCAGGTCAACAGCTTGTTCTATAGTGTGATGCCATAGAGAAGGGGCTAGGGGCAGTCCTGATGCAGGACAGACCAATCGAGTATGCCAGTCGGGCACTCTCAAAGACTAAACAGGGATATGCACAAATCGAAAAAGCATTGCAAGCAGTAGTATTTGGAGTGGAATGGTTCCACCAATACATGTTTGGACATCCAGTTGTGGTACTCTCAGATGACAAGCCGCTCAAGACCATAATGACAAAACCCCTACTCAGGGCACCAAAATGATTGCAGAGAATGCTGATGAGACTACAGAAATTTATTTATTTATTTTATTTATTTATTTATTTTAGGCATTTGCAACCTGCTCATCCTGCCACAGGTAGCTCTACAAAAATATGATCTATAGATCAGGTACTGTCCTGGAAAGAATCTTGTGCTAGCTGACACACTTAGCAGTGCCTTTATCAAGTGTGAGGAATTGTGTAATGATGAAGATATCAAATCAATTAACATGCTATTCTATGTACCAACCAATGAAGAAAGATAAACTAGAGGAGCTAAAGAACACTACAGAATGAGATGCAGCCCTTCAAACTCTGAAAAACATGATTTTAAAGGGTTGGCCAGCAGACAAAGCCCACATACCGGTTGCCATAGAACCCTACTGCCACTACAAAACAGAGCTCAATGTTCAGGAAGGGCTGATATACAGAGATTCAACCATCATGATCCCCTCTTCGCTTAGACCTTGAGTCATGGAGAAGATACATGAATCCCATCTGGGAATCGAGAGTTGCATACGCTTGGCAAGAGGCTGTGTCTACTGGCCAAGAATGGGAGCCCAGCTGAGAGCATTTATAGAGGGCTGTGAAACGTGCAGATCAGATGGCACCCAACAACAGAAACAGACACTGTGGCCACATGACCCCCCAGCTCATTCATGGGAGAAGATAGAGGTCGAACTTCTCAGGCTTAAAGAAAAACAATACCTCATCCTGGTTGACTACTATTTGAAATCCTGGGAGATTGACAAACTGGAAGACACGAGATCCAGAGAAGTAATTGAATGCTTAAAATTACACTGCGCCAGATGTGGCATCCCAGACAAACTCATAAGCTGTCTCTTATACACATCTAGATGTGTATAAGAGACAGCCTCAACAGCCTACCCGCAGAGCAACAGGAAGGTAGAATGACCTGTCAAGACAGCAAAAAGACTACTCAGCAGAGCTGCAGCAAAGGGAGCAAACCCCTACCTAGCCTTCCTGGCACATCACAATACACCTGCGCAAGGGTGCAATGTAGCAGCCCAGCACAAGCCTTGGTAGGTCGTAGAATTAAAATGCTACTTCCCATCTCCAGTGAAAGTCTAAAACCCAAAATCATTGAAAACTGGCAAATCAAATTGGAAAGGCCACAGCAGATACAAGCCCACTACAACAGTCGGTCAGCACAAGACCTGTCTATGTTGACAAATGACACCCCTGTGTGGAAATAGCCCCTAGGAAGGTCCCAAGTCAAATGGGCCAAGGGGGTCATCAATAAGTCGGTAGCACCCAGATCATATGAAGTGACCACTTGAGAAGGTTGCACCATACGAAGAAACCATAGACACCTGAGGGTGAAACAAAGGTCAGGTCACAGACAAGCCTGTAGGAGCGAGAGTCCACAAGAGCTTATGACATGGTGGAGAGTGGTCAGAGTTCCATGCAGCAGCCAGAGAGTGAGGAAGATGTCCCAGAGGTCAGGGAGCCCAATCCACCAGCCCAGCAGTCCACAGAGGTGGATGAAAGGTGATTGAGATCAGGGTGCCCCCTGAAAACCACAAAGCAACCACAGGACTTTGTAATAGTGGGATTCAGTTGGCATGGTCCAGGAAGGAGCCACAGGAAGGGGTGGAGAGTGCGGGCTGGGACCAGCAGTTAGATTCAAGTGGGCAACTAGGAAGCAGCACCTGCGAGTGCTAGCATGCTGAGCAGGTCTAATAAAGATCCTAAGTGAGTTGAACCTACCTGACTAGTCTCAGATCATTGTTACAGGTCATTTCTACCCTAATCGGCTCTCTTCTCTTTCACCGCCCTCTGAGGTGCCTCTAATACCAAGTTCCTTTAAGTTCCAAGGTTGGAATCAAATCCTGTGAATTTTGTATTTACTTTTGGCACTGGACTGCCAAGTTGCAAAACCTGATATACCACTCCTCATGAATGCCCCACTGACAGCACAACCTGCATGTTGTGGATGGTGCTACAAAGAGGGTAAAAAATAAACCATACCTAGGCTCAAAGAAAAAATTCCCTCCTGGCCCCAATTCAAGGCAACGGGCTGAGGCTGTAGTACCAGTCCAAGGGTGGGTGGATGGGCCTGGTGCTCTGATGCTGACCGGCCGAATGCCAGCACATTCAAGGACAGGTCAGTTGATCTTCCCCGGGCAAGCTCTGTCATCTCCTTTTGCGCCCTAGGCTGCAGCTGGTGCAAATGCACTCCCCAGTGCCTGCACCTGGCTGTGTCATCTTCCTGGTGCCTGCTGCGAGGGGACAGCAAGCTCTTGGCAGGCAGCCAGCCCCCACTCTGCCACCCCATTTACTTGAATGAGTGGTGTGGAACTGCCCCCCACCCCCACCCCACACACATCATGATAGGGGAGAGAAATTCCAGCTGCAGAAATGCATTTTGACACAGGTAAAATGGCATATAGGTAAAATGGCATAAATGGTAAAATGGCAGATCCTCAAAAGTCTTAAATTGCCACTACTCCTGCAAAATCAGTGGTGTGATTCCAATTAACAGCAGCAGAAAATCTGTCCCATACGTGAGTTCCTGATGTTATATTTTCAAGAGAAAACTTCTGTACATACTACAATGAGATTATGTAATCACAAATGATGGGCTCGAATGGCGATTTGTGTGATCCCAAATTGGGAGGAGGTAGTTAACACGTTATCTTTTAGGGTTTGGCCACAGTGGGGCCGATCCCAAACCCTGCGGATCTCCTATGCGCATGCATGCGCACGATTCCTGCATGGCACAATGTGCCTACAATGGGGATCCATGTGTGGGGTTTAGGATTGGCCCCACTGGGAGTAGATGCAGAGAAGACCTCTCACAGTAGACCAAACTGATTATGACCTTTTTCAAGATGATTAGTTCTGCGTTTATTCAGTTTTTATTTCTTAAACATTTTATTCACGTACATCTTTATAATAGTAAGAGCACAGAAAGTCACGTATTTAAGTTTCTAAGTAATTATTAAATAAGCAGCACTGCACATATAAAGTACATTCTATTCTTGCTTTTCTTGTCAAACTTATCAGTCTTTATGCCCCAAAATTATACTATAAAACAGAGAGACTGTGCAAGATAGCATTGTCAGCCTTCTTTTGATTTCAATGCAAAATGGCTGAATAATCTCAGTCAGTTTTTAAGATGAATTTGGCTCCCCCTTCCTGAATGCATCCTTCATAAACTCCTAGTATTCACTTATAAATCCCTTCACAACCTGGCTCCCCCTTACCTCTCAGACCTAATCTCCGTACACACTCCTGCACGTACTCTCCACTCCTCCTCGGTCCCCTCCCTCGCTCTCCCTCATCTCCCCTGCTCCTCTAACCGCCTCCGCCCCTTCTCCCTTGCTGCACCCCATGCCTGGAACTCCCTCCCTGCCCACATCCGTCTTGCCCCCTCCCTCTGCACCTTCAAATCCCTCCTCAAAACCCACCTCTTCCTCGCCGCCTTTCCCGATGCCTGTTAGAACATTCCTCTCAATATTTACTGTCTGCCCTCCCCGCAAACTCCTGCCTAGCAAGGTGCAACCAAGCCAAGCACGTGCACTGAGACTTCGCATCCACTTGATTGTTATTTATCCCTTGTGTCTCCCTATATCCCCTCTCCTTGTCTCCCCCCTCCGTGTCTTTTAGATTGTAAGCCGTAGGCAGGGACCGCGTCATTCTTATTATTCTGTAAAGTGCAAGGTACACAGCTGGCGCTATACAAATGCTTATAATAATAATAAAATAAATACAATAATAATAATAATAATTAATTAATAATTAATATAATCTAGTATTACTCATAGCTGCAGCAGAGTTGGTTGGTTTTTGGAGGCAATTTTGGCTCCAGTCTTCAAGGTGCTGCACCAATGACAGCCACATACATATTGAAGTAATTAGGACTTGTCCTGGTATGGTGGTCTGAGGAGTGGAGTCATAGTCTCTAAATGGTTAACAAACTTTAGTGTACATCTTGAATTTAAATAAAAGACTGCATCTGTATCTGTATTGTATCTGACTATCCTTAAAAGGCCAAAAGCATTTAGTACAGAAACTCTTAGGAAATCATGGCAACTTATCAAACCAAGTGGAGATCCAGAGTCAGGAAGCAAACAACTATCTTTGAAGAGACTCATGTGGCAAATCTGACCAGGAAAAGGATTGCTTTTTATGACTTGAAAAAACCTAGCATCTTTCCCCCCCAACAATGTTCTGCTCTGCTTTCCTCACTAGCAAGGCAGTGATGACAATGAGCACTATGAAGCAAAACAAACTTTAAAAGAAACAGATCTTGTAAAGACTGAACTGTTCATTTCATCGTCTTTCTGGCTGTGCTCCAGTCTCTTTAAATTCCATTGAATCTCCAAAGATGAACTCTGCACTCACTGTGAAACACAGTGTCTGGTCACCAGACCAACTCTTTCTCCACATTCAAAACATTTGGCCATCTGTGATTTGAGAAGTGCTAATATTAGCTGTATCGCGGTGTACTGACAAACATTTATCAATAGGAAGAATCGGACATATGTGGAGGTTGTGCTATATTTTCAGGAAGACAGACCCATAAGAAGCAACAGTATACTGAAAATTACAATTTAAAACATTGAATGTGACAAGGGGCTGCTGCATCAACTGTAGGGTTCAAATGTGCTCCCATCTCTTGTTGTTGGGGAAAGTTTTCCTTTCCTAAACTTTCTGAAGTATTGATATGTACTCTTCAACTTTTGCTGCATTCTGCCCCAGATGTGATTATGTGCCAAAAGTTTGGGACTTTTGGGGACACAACCTTAGCATTATGGGTAACATTTTCTAAAATGCCTTCATTTCTTAGGAGTCTAAGCTTCATTTTCAAAAGTGTCTTAGTCCATAAGTGGTTTCACAACTGAAGTCTGAGACCACACTCACACCTTCAGCTTTGGGCCAATCTGTGCATATTTTGGCCCAGAGTTGAAGGTGTGAATGTGGTCTGAGGCTCTTATTGCCAAGATTCTCCAAAGACACCAACAACTTCTAGTGCTAATTTTTAGGTGCCCAATTTTGAAATACTTGTAACAGACTTGGTTTTTTAAAAGAAATGCTGACAGCATTTTCTCCCACTTTTAAATGGGTCCATAGATACCCCACAGAAATGCAGCAACCAAGATCACTGAAAATCTTGGGCCTAATAGCTCATTGAAAGTCAATGCAACCTACAATAAAAAATCGCTTTTGAAAATGGGACTTAGGGTGTTAACAAGTGTGATAACAGGCCACTTTGGTCCACTCTTTGCCACATTTTGGCCCAGACCTGGCCTTCATATATGTGCAGGCACCACCAGATGTTGGCCCAAGATTGCCCCGGTCAGTGTCACTGGCTAGCCTGGGCTGTGATCCCGGAAACCTCTGGGGTCACAGGTCAGGCTAAGGTCCGCCCAGTTGGAGCAAAGTGGGCCAGAGTGTGTTAACACATCTGTTCCCACTGGCTTGGATCAGGTGTGCCATGGCTTGCCACCATGGTGACTGTCATAGGCCGCCAGGGCAGCCCATCATGATGGGAGGTGGGGCTCTGGGCACAGCTTGAGGGTAGGGATACCCTATATCTTTATGAGCTACGAATAATTATTAAGAGCCAGAAAATTGTTCTCAAGAATATAACTATAACATTATATTATTACTGGATGTGTAGGATGAGGCTGTGGCAAGGAGCGTGTTTCACCAATTACATCTGGTACGATGGCTTCAGCCATATATCTCAGACTCTGACCTGGCCGCTATCATCCATGCTTTTAATTACCTCAAGACTTGACTATTGTAACGTGTTCTATGTGGGGCTACTCATGGTGATGGTTCAGAGACTGCAGCAAGTGCGGAATGCGGCAACTCACTGGGAGCATATTACACTGGTGCTCCATTCTCTGCACTGGCTGCCTATAGTCTTCTGGGCCTGATTCAAGGTGTTGGTGCTTACCTTTAAATCCCTACATGGCCTGGGCCCTATTTACCTGCATGACCACCTCACCCCCGGGCTCTGGACCAGCCCCTGCAGTCAACCAGGAGCACATTTTTTGAAGTCCCCCAGGGGGCTACCATGGAGAGGGCGTTCTCAGTGGCCACCCCAAGGCTGTGGAACTTCCTCCCAGTGGAGGCATGATCGGCCCCGGATCTCCCCTCTTTTATACATTCTTGTAAGACCTGGCTGTTCCATCAGGTTTTCAGCAAGTGAGGCGGGTTGGGTGGGATGGTGGGACGGTTTTTGTTTTATGTTTATATTTATACCCTGCCCCGAGCTGAGTTCAGGATGGGGCGGGATATAAATTTAATAAATAAATAAATAAATAAATTTGTATGGCTTCCCCCTAAAAGTGGTTTTATATTTGTAGTTTATATGTTTTATATTTTTGTTTTAAATTGTAAGCCACTCCGAGCTGCTTTGAAGAATGGGTGGGGTATAAAATTGTATAATAAATAAATAAATTATATAAGGTTCACATGATGGATCATCTGTATGAAAATATTCAAAATGTATCATGTTAATATGATTGCTCAATTATAGAATCAGTTAAGCTTTTAAGGGAAAGTGTAAATTAGTACATGACAGACCTCAGGAGGCTTGGAGGTTTGGTTCAGGTAAACATGTAATATCCCCGGCTGGATTAGCTCTGGCCGCAGGAACACACTTCACCGTGGCCAGACCTGGCTGGAGTGGGTGGACAGGGAGTGAAGTGCAGCTGCCTGGTCATGCCCTGCACCGCCACCATCGCCCCGCCCCCTGCCATGATGGGCAGCCATGGCTGGCCTCCATGGCAAACCGGGCCAGAAATGTGCCGTGCCAGAAACAGACATTCTCACCCAGTTCCGCCAGCTGGGCAGCTACTGGGACCAGACTGTGGGCCTTTTTCATTCCGGGCCCACATTTCCAGCCACTACCCTGGATGGGGTTTGAACTGGACCCACATCTGGCGGGCCCAGAAGAAACATAGCACCATGACACTGGCCCAGTTCACATAATGTCTGCTAACACCCACAGTCTCTCTTATTTCCAGAAGAGGTTTGCAATAGTCAAACGTTTCCTAATTTTAAAAATATTTTCAAAGGTATGGTTCATTTTAAAGTCTAGTTGAATGTTTAGTTTTATTTTATCCAGGCTAGTTCTATCATTCCTCATGTAAATCATTTTGCTTTTGTCTCTCCCATTCTATGGGCTTTCCCCACCCCTCCATCTGTTTTCTCTCTGCTCCTCTGTTTTAACTACTCTCTCATCATCTTTTTGTTTATCTACATTTCACTATTTCTCACTGCATGTTTCGCCCTTTTCTTTCCAATTGGACTGAGCCGTTTGAAGACTATGGACTCAATTCTATATGGTACTGCAGTTTTTAATTTCATCTTGCTTTAAGGACACAGTTTTGTGAGATTTAATCTTCCTACACACATTACTTCTCAGAAAATGACCAAAGCAATAAGTCATACTGACTGATGTACACAGAGATATTATACCTGGATGTAAAAACTTTCTCATGAGGTGCTTGTACTATTTATGAAAAACATATAGAACCTAAACAGTGTGTGGGAAGAGTATTTTAACTAAGATGTAATTTAATTATAACCTATGCTCAGGACAGCAGAATTAATGAGACAGACTACTCACAGTGTGTAAAGTTAAACATTTTTGTGAATATTTACAGGATCAGATTGCTGCTGGTGATTTGACACAGCAGGCCCGATTTTGTCTGAGCTGTAACAGCACAAGCCTATGGATGTCATGATGACCCATTCTGAAGGTAGAATTTGGACCAATAGATGTCATTATTAGAGTGCGGGAGCGCTCTAATAGTTAAGGCATGTTGCATGCTACATTATAAAGCCCCAACATTCTATTTGCTATAAAATTGGTATGATTAATGTTATGACAGTGGTATTTGTTGTGGACTATCACTGGGGTAGGCGGGTCATGCTGTGAAAGGTTCAGCTGAATCGGTCATATAACAGCTGAGATATCACACTTTTAAAACTGTACTTTGAAGGCTGTTTTTTCATTTAGTCTGACCATCTCAGTCAGGGCAGGGTACAGCTGTTTAGTATTGTTTAGGAGGAAGTGAAAGCTTTTTAGGAAATATAAGGAGGCTGCCAGGGGATGCCTTTGGAGTTTTTTTTAAATAAATGTGATTAGTAGTTTTAAAGTTATGACCCCTTGAAAAACCCCATGTTAGCCTATGGAGACAGTGCATAGAGGGTCGATTTCCTGGCAGTAGCCTGGTCAGTGGGAGGGGAGGGAGGAACTGACACTGCCCTCCCTGCCTGCTATGCAGGGACTACAAAGTTTAAAATATAGTTGAAAATAGCACCACCACCCCACTGCCCTCCCTGCCTGCTATGCAGGGACTACAAAGTTTAAAATATAGTTGAAAATAGCACCACCACCCCTTCACCAGTAAGGTGGAGGGGAACAAACACAGCACCCTTTATCTGCCCCCCTTGCCGGATGCAAATTTCCCCAGAAAGCATTACCATCTCTCCCCCCCCCCTCACTCCCACCTGGTTCTTGTCCACTGCTGCTGTCCAATTCTATAATTGAGCAATCATATTAACATGCTATTGCTGCAGCTGGGGAGGTCCTGGTGGGTAGCAAAGTCTCGGTGGAGGTGGCGGCATGGGAGCCTCGGGATTTGGTGCTGTGGAGAAGAGAGTGATTGGAGAGTGTCTGGAGCACGTGGCTCATAAATCTGCCCAGCGAGCAAGCGACCCGAGCCCCCTGGAGCTGCTGCCACTGCTGCCACACCTGGAGCGTCCACCTCCGCTGCTCTGGACCTGGAGTTCCCACTGCCGTCACACCTGCCGCTGCTACCATCATCATCACTACTCTGGACCTGCTACACTACTTGGCTCTGGCCCAAACAGCCAAGACTTCAAGGTGTGGGGTGAGGGTGAGAAGCTGGCCATGGGGTGTACCCTGGTTTCATGGTCCCCCGCATAGGCCTGAGGAATGGGGGGGGATGGTCTGGGGTGTGCCATGGTCCCATCTCCCCCCCATAGGCCTGGCTCTGAAGAATGGGAGGGGGCTGTCTATGGGGTGTGCCATGGTCTCACCCCCAAAAGGTCTGGCTCTGAGGAATGGGGAGAATGGCCATGAAGGTTGAGTACATTATTTTATTTATTTATTTATTCAAAATGTATATCCCGCCCCTCCTGCCCTCAGGGCATCCCGGGGCGGTGAACAACATTCAATAAAAACAATACAAACATTTTAAAACAATTTAAAAATACAATATGTGGGGGAACTCCCCACCCCAGCCCTACCCCTTGCCAAAAGCCTGACGGAACAGCCAGGTCTTACATACATGCCAAAACAGCAGGAGATTGGGCGACAACTGAGCCTCCTCCGGGAGCGAATTCCACAGCACAGGGGTGGCCACCGAAAAAGATCTAGCATCAGTGGTCTCGCCCGGGGAACCTCCAAAAATGCTCCCTTCGGACGATCTCAAGGGCCGCACGGGCACATGGGGAGTGAGGCGGTCCCGTAGATAAGCAGGGCCCAGGCCGTGAAGGGCTTTAAAGGTTAAAACCAGCAACTTGAACCCGGCCCAGTGCTTTATAGACAGCCAGTCCCGGAGCACTGGTGTCATGCGCTCCCTGCGACCCGCCCCCGTAAGGAGACAGGCCGCAGCATTCTGCACCAGCTGCAGCCTCCGGACCAGCTTCTCAGGCAGCCCCATGTAGAGCATGTTGCAGTAATCTTAGCCTCGAGGTGATGAAGGCATGGATGACAGTGGCGAGGTCAGAGTCTGAAAGATACGGCTGAAGCCGCCAGACAAGATGTAACTGCCGAAATGCACTCCCCGCCACGGCTACAACCTGAGATTCTCCTGTCCCCAGCTTCAGTGTTGCCCCCAACCTGCAGAGGAAGAGGATTGGAGCTGAAAGGCAAAGGCAAAGTGTGGGTGCATGGAGCCTAAGTTGTAGGTGAGCACAATATGTGAGACTGTACAATGTCTTTACTGCTAACATGGCACGGAAGTTAAGATGGGAGCCTTATATTGCAATTTCCATGCTTTTTAGTGAATGATTGAATTTGCAACTGTCTTAAGTCTTCTTGTAAACCTGAGGGTTTTTTACTATGGAATCTAAAAATAATATTTAATTGATCCTAAAGTAAACTCTAAGTTATTGCAATTTTTTTTGCTTTCCTCTTTCAGCACAACACTTAACTACTCATGGCAGTTATATTGTTCCCATTACCCTAGTATCTGAACACCTCACAAGCCAGCCAGTGAGCTCTCTGTAGTAATTGGTTGAGCTGCTGTGATGTCAAAGATCATTCCGAATAATCTCAAATGCACTGATGGAAGGAGAACATTCAAGATCATTCCAAGTGCTGTGAGGGAAGGGAAGGGCTACACTCATATTGCATTATTATAAAATGTAGCTGTAGGTTTGACTTTAGTTGTTCATTGTTTTTCATTGCCTGTTACAGATATCTCAAATTTTCACAAACTGCTGAAAAATAATCAACCAAATCTTTGGCCTTAGATCACTACACTTGAATGTATCTTCAGAATACCTTTCTGAAGTTGGAAAGTACTGTTATTTCAATTTTTCAGACAAAGAACACACTGACTTGTTCAAGGTCATACAGATCAGGGAAATTAACTTCTAACCTATTGCCATAACCACTGGACCATCCTTTGTACTGAATAAGAATGGGCGAACAGAACTGAGTTCGTAAATTTGGTTCGGTTCGAAAATCAAGTTTGGTTTGGAAGTTCAGTTCAGTCAACCGAACTATTCGAGTTTGGTCCGAACTCTGAACTTCCGAACAGAGTTCTGAAATTCAAACCCCATTGAGCTAAATGGAATATTATCTTACAGGAATGGGCAAAGAGAACCGAGTTCGGAAATTCGGTTCGGTTCGAAAATCGAGTTCGGTTCGGAAGTTTGGTTCAGTCGACCAAACTGGTTGAGTTCGGTCCAAACTCTGAACTTCCGAACCCCATTCGCCCATCCGTAGTACTGAAACAACCCTGTGACTATCAATGGTAGTCCACAGCAAAGTAGTGTAGCTTTCAAGTACAGAACTGATGTGATCAGCATTCAGCTAAAGGAACTTTGAAAGTTTTCCTACATTGTTGTACGACACCTTGCATTTACTCATGAGATTCTAAGAACAGTAGAATCAGTTCTGAGAAGTATTAACTACCTGAATTTCCACCAATTTCACAACTTTAGCAACTTTTTCTCCCATGGAATACACAAACTCAGTCACTCAGTACACTCATAGCACCCAAGCTTTTTCGTGAATTTCACATGCTCTGCAGACACATACGGAGCAATGGAGGTCCTGTGGTTGCTGAAGATTTAGCCAGGCCTTGGACACTTGAAAAGCTTTTAGAAAGGAAACCATCTTAGAGCCTTAACTCTGGAAGACCATTACTATGGTGCAAGTCATCCAGCAATTTCAGAGTTAAAATAGACTGACAAGTCTTCTCCCATTTGCAGTAGTTTAACCCTTGTGACACCAGCATTAGTGAGAGAGGGAGATTATACATAATTACACAATAAATGTAGATTTGTCTCATTCCATGGCAAATTATATTTTAATTAACACTAGAATCCAGTAGAAACTAATGACTGTACAGAACAGTAATTCTTACTTTAATGGTAACTATTTACACTGAAAATTAGCATTTACTATTTTCAAAGAGTCACCCTTGTAAAAGCACATCATCTGTGCCCTGTCCACACCAAAGCAAAAGATGAAGCATTTATCTTGCAATAAAATGTTGGCTTCATGAAGCTGAATGATTTAGCACAACTTTATTTATCAACAGATTTTCAGGACAGCATTTTTGGAAGGCAGCCACCAGAGTGTACTGTATTACAGAATAAATCACTCTGCAACGATGCTCTCTGTTGATCCACAGATGCTCTCAGAAAACTATTACAGATCCCGTCACATTTATGGGGGATGGGGGGAAATGGGGAATGTGGTATTGGGTGGGTGTTGTGAGGGGGATGGGATGGGTTGGGTTTTTTGGGAGTATGTTTGTTTCTTGGTGTTTATCTTTTATATGTGTTTTATATGTTTTTATATTTTTCATTTTTTCATTTTAATTTTGTATCCCGCAGACTACACCACAGGTGTCTCGTAGCGGCTTACATTCACAAATGAAATACAATATAAATACATAATAATCAATCCATAATAACCAGGACATAATATAAAAATACATAATCTAAACATATATCAAACATCAACCCAATAGCAGTCCACTTGAAGGCAAATATATAAACCCAACCCCCCTCCCGCCCCAAACCCCGATCTCCAACCCAACCCATTCCCTGCTGCCTGCTCTCACCAGGCAGCCCCAACCCTTGCGCTGCACCCACCTCACACCTGGGGCTGCCCTCGGGACCTCCCCCCTCCCTATCCCAGTCCCACCTATTTCACCCCAAAGAACAGATCTCCAAGAGGCTCTGCTACAAATGCACGGGCCTACAGCCCTGCCAACAATTATATTTTAAGCTGGCCCAATGAAGCCAGCTTCCAAAGAGTATGGATCAAAGCCCCAACCCTTCCCCCATGGCAGGGAGGGAGAAGGAGCAGTCCAAAAGTGGGGGCAGTCCAGAGAGTGCAGTGGGGCTCCTAGGTGGGCTCTGAAGGTCCCCTCGAACTTCTTTCTGCCAATCTGGGGTCTTGCCTCCACCCCCTTCACATGGAGAGGCCGCATCCGCTACTGCCCCGCTGATGGCCCCGATGACAGCCAACACCCTTAGGTGTCGCCCTTCGGCTAGCACCCAAGGGCGCCACCCCAGGGCCGTTCTACCTGTAAAGGGGAGGAGGCAGGTGTCACGTGCTTTTCCGTCCCCTCTGCAGCTCCAGGGCTTCACCTCTCCCCCACACAGCTTGCAAGGGCACCACCCCAGGGCCTTTCTACCTGTAAAGGGGAGGAGGCAGGTGCCATGCGCTTTTCTGTTCCCTCGGCGGCTCC
The DNA here is from genome assembly GCA_003113815.1 of Sphenodon punctatus. Classification (NCBI taxonomy): domain Eukaryota; kingdom Metazoa; phylum Chordata; class Lepidosauria; order Sphenodontia; family Sphenodontidae; genus Sphenodon; species Sphenodon punctatus. The sequence goes on from QEPC01015050.1 coordinate 6,178,541, forward strand.
AGGGCTTCACCCCTCCCCCATTATGTAAATAATGAACTTTTTTAAAGGAAGGGTGCCATAAAACATTTAATAAAAATAAATAAATATTTCTATCTTTACTTGTGACACAAGTTCATCTAATACAAATCACAAGAACCTATGTGAATTCCTATAAGATTTCATACAGATCACAGATCACATTATTTTTAACTCTATTGTAAAAGATTTGTGCACAAAGTAGCATCAAGTATATTCCTTTTGAGAGGTATAAAATTATCCTTTCTAACATACTTCAGGAATGTGTTGCAATTTAATGTCAGTTGTTCAGCTCACCTAAATATTATCATCATCACCGTATTTTGAGAGGCAGTCTCTTTCTAGAAATAAATGCTTGGGCTATGATCTACAGACTTTTTACTCAGGCATAATCTATGGGTGATTTCAGACGTTACGGGCGGGCGGTTCACCAGTGGATTCCCGGTGGGGGCGAAGACATCAACCACCCCCGGGGCCAAAAAAAGCCCCCGAACAGACGTGACGGGTCCTGGACCACAGATGGGAATCCGGCTGGCAGATCACGGACTGGGGCAGCGCAACAGACGTTACGCCGATTCCCAGCTGTGGCAAGCACACCAGGAATCCCCCGGGAAGGGGCGGGACACAGACATGGCTGCCTGAGGGCAAATGAAGCCAAAAGGCACAAAAGGGGATGCCCACACAAGGGAAACAGGAAGGGAGGGGGGAGAGGGAGACGGAGAACAAGCGCACAGGTTCCACACACAGCAAGCACCCACGCACGCGCACACCGGGGACTCGGGGGCACCCACAGCACCAGCACATGCCGGCCCAATCCCCCCACACACACACACATGCAGGCACAGAGGATAGTAAAGACAGGGAAAGGGGGGGGACACGGGTGACCAGGCACCACGGAAGGCAAGCCAGGCACAGCGGGGGGGGGAGGTGGGCTACGGGACTGGGAAGAGGGGAGGAACGGGCACAGGGGCAGGGCAGGACACCGCCATCAGGTACAGCACACCCCACAGCAGAACAGTCCCCATGGGCACCCCCCACAGCAAACACACAGTCCTGGAAAGGGGGGCCCTGCAGCTCGGGCGAATGCCACAGCGGGCGGCCTGATGTCACAGGGAACCAGCCGGGAAGGGCTCAGGAGGCACATGCAGTCAAGGCATCCCACCGAGGGGCAAATGAACGGCAGCCAGGAGAGGCAGTCCAGCACAGCAGGT